>CAMRHE010000104.1:1972500-2175000 GCA_947044405.1 Leptodactylus fallax | reverse complement strand
CAAACATGACAAGTTGTGTTTCTACCAAACAGGTCTACCAGCCTGGTGCAGGTCTACAATTTTGTTTCTGATGTCCTTCCACAGCTCTTTGGTCTTCACCATAGTGGAGTTTGGAGTGTGACTGTTTGAGGTTGTGGACAGGTGTCTTTTATACTGATAATGTCAAGGAGCCATTACTACAGGTAATGAGTGGAGGACAGAGGAGCCTCTTAAAGAAGTTGTTACAGGTCTGTGAGAGCCAGAAATCTTGCTTCTTTGTAGGTGACCAAATACTTATTTTCCACCATAATTTGCAAATAAATTCTTTAAAAATCAGACAATGTGATTTTCTAGATATGTTTTCTCATTTTGTCTCTCATAGTTGAGGTCTACCTATGATGTCAATTACAGGCCGGCCTCATCTTTTTAAGTGGGAGAACTTGCACAATTGGTGGCTGACTAAATACTTTTTTCCCCACTGTATATCTTATTAAAGAAATATATTTCCTCTATTTACCAGGTTGAGTTACTTTTTAATAGAAGTCTATGAAGACGGGAGGAGAGAGGAATAGACTGCCAGAAAAGACACTTGAGGAACTGCAGCTATGCTATGCTGAGAGTGAGTGAGAGAGCTCTTCTGATACTGTTGTATCTTTTAGGAGAAGACTCTACCACTGCATAGAAAGGCAATAAATCAATGAAGTAGCCAACAGCAGCCTCCTTTTGTCCCTCACATCTCCATAGACGACAACGTGATGGATTATGTATAGATAAAAAGTCTGGGTGAAGATAAGGAGTAAGTTAACACCTTATTAAGTGGAGACGGAAACCTATGTCTTTAATAAAAGAAATAAATATATTTTTGAAGTCAAAGCAAGAAGTAGCTAGTAGATGGAGGGGATTCACCCCCTTTAATTCCCTCTTAGCTTTGGTTTCAAAACAGCTTTTCAACACACTAGCTCTTACAAAGGCTGGATTCACCTCTTAGATCTACAAAAACTCATTCAAGATGTATCTGATGAGGAGGATAAGCTGGGATAAATGTACAGATAGCTACGAGTATGTCACACACAGAATCAAAATTGAATCTGCATGATAATGTAACAGGTTCCATCAGGCAGCTGCAGGCAACGGGATGGTGACAATATGGCTGCTCAATGTGGCCAATACTTTTCTCTTCCATGGGAAACACGCTGCTGTATCCATCCTGCTCATTCACAAGCTACCACCCAGACACTTCCCTTTGCAAGTCCCCGGGAGTCTCCCAGCGGCGGAGAAACAACACAGGTGATGCCTCGCTTCTCACTGTGGTTTTCCTTTTACTGCAGCAGATGTTCATAGTACAGAATAGGTTAACAAACAGTGATGTGGTAAAGTAACTGCAGGTCTTCAGGCCATGGTGTCAAACAAGCTTCCGCTGTTACCCGATGTATGTTAGAAGAGTGGCAGTTCACTGAATGAGTTGACATCTTTATGGTTATGTTCCTCTCTCCTTCACAAGCTGTCCACTCAGTTCATCACCAGAATGACCAACTACTCGATGACCTGCATCAGGCGTGCAAATGCAAAGCATGCCAAATACAACATAATACACAGGTCAATGATGACAACATTTCTTAAAGATTATGGTTCAAGTTGTCAACAAAGTACTGTCCATGTAAAGGCCTATTACATGGGCTGAATATTGGCTCCCAATAATTGAGCCGTGTAATAATTCCGGTATAAGGCGAAGGCCACGTTTTTTGGCCATTGCAGAAAAAAGTTGTTTTACAGATCCATTAAAATGAATGAGATTTTATTTAATCTCACCCACACATTGTGAAAAAAGTGTGGAAAATACAGCAGTGTGTAGCATGTTAATTTTACTTGTGGAATCTGTGGCTTTAACCTCATTGCGTTCCTGACCAGATGACAAGTAAATTCTCATTTGTCAGCTGAATTTTGTCTTTTATCCAGCATAAAAGATGTTCATTTGAATGGGACTGAGCTGCAGCATGGTCATGTGACCAACGGATGTCATTTCGCTTCCTGAGACCAGGAAGCAGAGCTCTGTCTAAAAGAATGCGGCCATGTTTTCTAATCCTGGATAACCCCTTTAAGTTTATACTGAGTTTTCAGGGCATCATAAACACATACATATACCATCTGGCTTCTGTAGATTATAGCATAGTTCCAGTGATCAGCTCGTGTGTGTGTGTATGTGTGTGTGTATGTATGTATTTTATTTATATTGAATACAGCCCTTCATAAACTTTAAATTCAGATGGACTGATCTGAAACTATTGGGAGCCTCAGCCACAAGGTATTTATTGAATTAGTTGAAGTATTTTCTCTGTGAAGAGCTCACTGTAACACTCCAGTTTTCTGGCATAAATTATGCCTGAAATGTAGGTGAGCAATGAGCTAGCATAAATTTCAGTATGGGCACAGGCCCCACCTCATCATATATCAGGTATATCTACTGCCAGAGCAGAGATTATCAAGACTTGTAGGGAAAACAGCAGTCTTAACAAATCTCTCGAAAGGATGCAACAGACCTTAAGCCAAAAGAGGACACACTAAGTTTATACAGCAGCACTTCACGGTAATCTACGCTATTTAGTAAGCATGGCCATTCTAATAGAAGCTGAATAGACAGTGCACTATGTTTAACAACTGCTACTCGTGTATGATACTGATGGCATATGCTTAGGATAAGCCAACTACATTCAATCCATGGGGGACTGACTGTCAGCAAATCCACCAGTCAATTCAAACTCCTCCAGGTGCGGAGCAATAACTCTAGAAACTCTAGAGATCCTGATCAAGAATGAATTGGCAGGGAAAGCTCTTTGATATCTGAGAATTAGGCTTTTTTTTATTTTTTTTTTTACATCCCATATCAAATAAATTGGTTTGCAGCACCCATAATGTGGATCTGTTGGATCTTTCTACATCTATCTACATCTTTTAGAACCATATTATATACGCATGCAATAAATCCCTCAGTCATGCAGTGTAGCTTATATCTAACCATGTAATAATGGGAAATGACATGAACTTTGTCTTAACAGGTTTTTATTAATAGAAAACATTATCGTTTGTTGCACATTTAAACACTTTTGTTGGAACAGTATACAAACAGCTTCACATTTCAATGTCACTTTTATTAGGGTGTCCAATGTTTGTCCCCTAGTTTATCTCCCTTGTGATTTCTTGACGACAACCCGCAGAAGCCTGTATTTAACTGGATATTCCCAAATCAAGAAATCTAGACAAAGACACACAATTGTTTTTCCAACAAAATCACAAGACAACATACTATACTGAAATGACACAAATGTTCTTTTCTACACATGTATGAAAGCAGTTGCCTTAAAAGAGTCTCTATGTTTAACAAAAAATGTCCATTGCTGTCTCTATAAAGTCCCTGAAAGTCCTTATTGTATTTATTGGCTTCCCTTTCATGGTAGTATAACAATTGAAAATTATTTTTGAGTTTCGAAGACTATATCGCTAACATACTAAAATGTTCTTGAGCATGTTGCTGCCCTAAAAAACAAACTGGACTTCCAAAGCCTGAAGTAGAGAATATAGCAACCTATTTGGACCAGAAAGCATGTTATTCTAAGTACATGTGAACATCTTAAGGTTAGTGTTGCCACAGTGTCAAGTCATGAGAACCCAAGTTTTATAGGACCAAATATTTCTATTTATTTTATTAAATATCGATGGACTTCTTGACTTCAGTGCTAAGCTATATTCGGGATACCACAACCAAAAAATAGGCATTAGAAAAATCCTACCAGCAGATGAGCTGAGAAACACAACGTTAAGCCCAACATACCAAAACACGCTCGCGAGCACACACAAACCGGTCTTGCATCATATCTACCCTAGCTTTACGTGACATAGCAGAGAAGGCACCTCAAACACAAAATGATGTGAGTAGAGTACAGAATTCATTACAAGCAGAGAGTAATTTTATTCGCATAATGTCTTGGCGTGTAAACATGTACCACTTCAGTTCAAGTGTAGTACCACACCATAGCTGAGGACTGTATGCCAGTTAAGTCTGTATTTTGCCTGAATTTCAAGTCATCAAAACATTGCAGAGACTGGCATTTTATGGAAATCTAGCTTATCCATTCATTACAAATGTGCAACAGGGCACTTTGGTTCATCTCACACAATGCCTCTTTCTATTATGCGTACGTAACATCGTGCAACAGCTGAAGCGATACCATGCCAAAGACAGCTAAAGCAAAAAACAAAAAAAGTCTACATCTTACCAAGAATAAGTGCTGTACATGCAATTCAATCTAAAATTAAGTAAAAATATCTTATTAATCCAGGTTATAAGTTTGTAAGCACCTACAGAGTTTACCTGTTGACACTTCATGACACATGTATATTCAACAGAGCTAACCTTTTAAAGGTGCACCCCCCCCCATTTTTTTTGTCATCCTTTCATATTATCCATATTTTTGTGGAACTAAAAAGCAGCATGGGTGCCATTTTAGTGGCAATTCTAACCTTGAGCTAATTTTACATTGGCCATACGCAATAGATGTAGAACAGCTGACAATCTAATGAGTATGGGGACCTTCCAACTCTCCTTTGATGACAGATTTGAGGGGGGAGAAGGTTTTGGTATGTTGGATTTCAACATTTTCAATCCTTTTGTTCTCAGCCTTACATTTTCCCCATTCATGACACATCCATGCCATCTGAGCCAAGCACAAATGTATATGGGCGAGGCTCAGGAGAGAGAGTTGACGGCATTCTGCCAACTATTGGCTAATGTGCACATACCAGTTACAAGGACATGAAAATCCCTATTGGGAAAACCACTGTTGACTTGCATGTCCTTAGCAACCAACTGTTCGACATGACTTGACCTTTCATTTCAAACAGACCATGTGGTAGTTGAGAAAACCAGTTTAGTACTAGCCAATGATGGCCTGTCCAACAGAAAAATTGGGCCCCTTTCAGAAGCTGCTTGGCCCCATCATACTTCTAACTACCTACAAAAAGAGGTCTAGATGCCCCATTCCATTTTCATGACTTAAAAACTGTTCCTCTTCCATGTTTGATTATATTGCAGCATCTATGGAGATCACATACTCCAGCGTGTTCTACCCACCTACCCATTCACATGTGGTCATGATCAACCTGAAAATACCCCTTGAGTGACACCATAGCAGCTCTAGGGCCTGTCTTTATGGTTCCTATGCCATTGACACCAGGTAATATCTTTTTTGCTTTCTCAGACAGTGATATTAATCAGATTTTTCTAAAAATGGCTGAAGAACATTTTACTCTTTATTTATTATCCATGAGCACCTACAACCTTCCCCGCCCTGCTATTCAATGCATTAAACAAGTTTATTTTCTTTAGAAGGTGAAAGTCACCCACGCCCAGCATTTTACCCTGTGCTACTCTATGCTATTAATGTTTAGTGCCCCATGATCACCCAGTTATTTACCCTGTCCTATTCTATAATATATTAACACTGTATAGCTAGGGTCATGTTGATGATACTTTTGAAGAAGACATACAGATATTTTGCAGAAAGGTCTGCCAACACAAGATGAGTTGCAGATGCAGAAAGTGTTGCTGTTGTTTTTTTGTTTTATTTTTTTCACTATATGGTAAAACCATTTTTGGGGGAGGTAGTTACTTCCAGGGGGGCATTTATTTTGAGCAGTTTACATTGATCACATTATTTTAAGTGCTTTTATAGCTAAGTGCTTCTGTTCAAATATGTCAAATATTTTGACGAGAAAGTGCATTTGATATACAATATAACCAATACCTCCATTTACGGTTGCTCAAACCTAGTGTAAGGCCAAGATTTTTGGTATAATTTTTTTTATTGATTTAAAAATTGTCATAAAATACAAATCTAGTATCTTCATGTGCAGCACCAGGTTCATTTTAAGCATCCCTACCATGTTTGGCTTTCTCTAAAGGGATAGCTAATATTCAGCACTAAGGAAGTGCATGCTTATATCAGGCTTTAGTCTATCAAGCCAAGCATTGAAAGCGTTTAGCCGTGCATATAGTCAAAAACCTACTAAGTGTTGGATTTTAGTAGGTACAGTTATGATAATAAGATTATCACATGGCACTATTTTGTTTTTAATAGGTTTCAAGCTTGTAGAAATTCAGAATATGAATGTACTGTCATTTACTATACTATGTTTAAGATTACCTACAGTAACTAGCTAACACACATTCAATTTTTAACATTAACATTAGTGGCTGTTCAACATAACACACTTTGATGGTAATGGTGCCAGAAAAAAAGGTGATGTAAAGAAAATATGACTTAATGGAGAGGAAAGTAGCCTCACTTATATTAGCTGACTTATGTAGAAAACCCATTTTATGTGTAAATTCTGAGTTAATAGAGTGGTTCCCTCATTTCTGGCCCTCATCTATTAGCTAAATGGCTAAAAAGGAAGTCTCTCACTTTGGAGGACTTAACATGTCCCTTTTTTTTAAAAATTTTTTTGCATGGACAGCATTTTGATTTCAATGGACGCTGTGTCATGCTCAATTTCCCCTGTGGTGGTGCTGCAGGGGAATGATACACTTACTGCCCAATCCCTTCATAGCTTCTATATTATAAATGGGGTTCAAGTAGTGTCCGTTTATGTCGGCTTATTATATATGGACCACTTTTACCAAAAAGGGATAGTCCAAAGTGGACAGCCCATTTAAGTCATCGTATATCTGTCCGTTTTACTGTATCTGTTTAGGAGCTTTAAATTTAGTCATCTTTAATATGCACACAAGATGACTGTAGAAAATACATCAAAGTTATTTAAAACTATTTGGTCAATTTGATTCGTGTTTTCTGGTTCTGAACAGCAGTTTCCATCAATATCCTTTTAGGACCAGCTTTCATTTGTTTTTTTTGTTTTTTTTCATTGATTTGATAAGGATGATAATAAAATCTGTGTGCCATGCAATTGTATTCTCATGCCTTCACACAGGACTAATAGCTAGTTTATTTCTGCACAAAGTCGTATATGTTGGTGCAGAGAATGTTTCTTTTTATGTTTGTCCTGGCAAAAAAAAAAATGATCACTTTTTTTTTTTTTTTTGTGCAAATCATTTAAGTGCTTCTTGTTCATATAAGGTACATGTTAAAGTTCACTTGAGAATATCAAGAAGGAAATCAGAATAAGTGCTATGAGCATTATTAACAAGTACTTCAAAAACTATGTTATAAATATGCCATACAGTAGCTAAAGAAATGTCATAATAATATACAAAATGAGGACGACCAAAGCCATGCCCCAGTACACACTACCAAACACTACCAAAACAAGCTACAGTAATCTAGTTTGCAGTGCCTATCAGGACCAATACGTCAAGCTATATAACCAAGTAACCTTGTCAACATTTCATCCCAGCATGTAATGAAATGGAATAAAAAATGTACTTGCTCTTCTATTCCTGAGCCTCCTTCAGAGCTAAATATTTACTAGCAATGCCACGCTACCACTATACACTTAACATCAAGGTTGGCTACTTGAGGCGTTTTATCAATGTTAGTTGACGATGCCTAATAGATAGTGTTATGGCTGAAAGGCAACAAGTTGGGTTCTACAATTCTAGACTGGTAAGAGATGGAGAACATGTTCATGGGTTAACATAAGACTCTATGTTAACTTTATATAGGCCTGTAGCAACCATAAGATAAAGCTAATAGTCCTACTGATGAAGCCAACAAAAAAAATATATAATTCCTCTACCTCTGTATTGTACATTTCCATTGAGGTGTTTATACTAGAACTAGGAGTCTATGCAAACGTTATTATGCATACTGCCACAACTCACATACAGCATTTACTGTTTCCTAAGTTCTGCAACCCACCACTACATCCAAGCAAGATCCAGTGGTGGGACAGTCAGTAGCTTCAACAGCAAGACAGCAAAGAAACTGTCCAAAATCCACTCTGTTTGTACAAGAGTAAATTAAATAGATACAAAACTGATTTAGCTTTTATCCCTTATGTACAAATTGTTAAAAATGGCACTTGTAAGTTTTTCTCTTATTGGATTTCATTCGTTTTGCAGAAAGCCTGAGAGCAGTCAATAAAAACTGAAGAGAGAGCTGGAGTTGTGGTCAGTGCTTAAAGGAAAATTACAGTAGGTACAGATCTCATCGGCTTGGGACGAGAGTATATACCAACTGTAAGTAAATGAAAATTTGGAGAAGAAAAAAAACAAAACATAATGACCCCACATAAATATTAAAAAGAAAAAAAAAATTAACCAAACATACAAAAGCCAAACATTACACAGAGGAAAGCAAATGGAAGAAGAAATGAAAAATCAAGGTTGAGATATAATTACTTTAAGTACATAATGAAAAGAACACTGTTCTGGGTCATGTTATAAAGTAATCATATTTAGCCTTGCACTATATTTGTTGTTGGTTTGTTAAATGTATTAGAAAATGTCATCCTTTCTATGGATTTTGTTTTCAGCCACTCCTGTAGCTTCCATCTCCCGTGCGTTGCTGGCGAGCCACTATAGTCTCTTTTGATACTCTCTTGCAGTCACTGGCGAGGCCCAGAAAGCACATAAGATTTATAAAGCATGTGGTGAGGTTGTACCGGATTCCAAATTCACTGGCAGTATAGTCATAGGGGAAAGTGTGATGGTAGTTATGAAAACCTTCACCTGGGAAGAGAAGAACAAATTATCCAGGGCCGTGACAGCAAAAAAAATATATAAAGTATATCCAAGGATATATAAAGTCAATAATCGCTTTAGTTAGTTCTATAATGTATGACCAGAGAGATTATAAGGAACGTGATATGTTAAGTAAACATGGCCCAGGAACTTGAGTTAATCAATATGGAACTGCAACAAGCTTCTTCCCTACGGAGATTTGACAACACAGACATGGAATCGGTCTTCTGACGATAACCGTATCATAGTATCAGCATTTTATCTGATATCGTAAATGGCAATGTTAGCGTCTGTAGGAAGAAGTTGATAATCTTATAACATAGAGACTATAGTAGATGACTTTAAGCATAAGGAAACATGAATGATCTGATTATTTCAGGGAGGGACATTCTACAGTAGTTTTGAGTATGGGGGCATCTTGTTTCAGAATTTGGGGTAAAAGACTGAAATAATGCTATGCCCTATGAGTGGGATGATGATAATACAGTCTTTCCTTTGGATGGCATTATATCTTCTATTGAGTTTATTTGACACCTTGCACCAACAACACCTCTCTGGAGTCCAGAGAGCTGCTACCTTTAATGCTAAATAAAACCTAGGTGCTACAGTATATACACACTTTATAAATGGGTGAGTCTTCGTTTACATAAATTTACATAAGTTACTAGGTCAGCAATAACCATTAGAATAGAGGAATTTTCCATTTTTACTAATTGCTTACATAGCAAAGACCTGGGTAATAGGTGGTGGAGATTTAAGGTACTCCTTGCTCTCTTTTTTGCAGATTCAACAATATTGCCTAGACTTTAAATAGACTAAACAGTGAAATGTTTGAAGAATGATGTCATCAGTTTAGAAAAGATAAGCTGTATTGCCAGACGCTTTGGCTTATGTCCACATGTTCAGCGAGCAATTGAAAAGTATTGTCTAGTGTCAAGTTCCCTACAGGGGTAACTGAGTTTTGTTTCAAACTGATAAATGCCCAGGAGATTGATTGAGTTCTCATAGGATAAAACTACATTGTTCTAGGCGCTTTACAGTTGGAAAAATGCTTGTTCAGCAGACCACTCTTTCACTCGACTAACCCAAACACATGCATGCTTGACTTGACTGAGCATGCATGAGCACTGAATAGGGAGAAGGGAGTATGCCATGCCATACATCCCTGACAGTGGCTTATCTCTGCTAAGAACAAGAGGATTGGGCATGTTGGAATCCAATTGCCTGATTGTTCTCCCTCCATTCATTCTGAGGGCCCACCCTCAAGCAACCCCTAGGAAATAGACCAT
The DNA here is from genome assembly GCA_947044405.1 of Leptodactylus fallax. NCBI lineage: Eukaryota > Metazoa > Chordata > Amphibia > Anura > Leptodactylidae > Leptodactylus > Leptodactylus fallax. Next base: position 2,165,037 of record CAMRHE010000104.1, on the reverse strand, counting down.
AGTACCCTTTACCCTTCTACTGGCCATTATTATTTGCTCTGTATTGCTATATTTATATTATATTGCTCTAGTGACTGCTTATCTGCCAGGGGAACAAAGAATTGAGTGTGATAGAAGATTACAAATGTTAAATTCTATCACTGGGGATGGGGGGGGTGATTTGTAAAATCCCATACATATAACATAGGGGGTCGGTTTAATTGTCAGGTTCAGCTGATGTTCCTCTTATCTGTATGGAGACCTTAAGTTTTTTTTGCCACTCCAGTTCACATCTTATGACATTCTAGCATTGATCAGATATTGTAATTTATTACCAATGTAAAAACTTACCAATTGCTCCTAATGCAACAAATCTGTTTTCTCTTGGGTTGATATGCTTGTCATATGGTCGGTTTCCATACATATGAGCTGCACTGTTCACCAGCCATGTTGCATTTAGAACTAATGCATAACGCAAGAGGCAGGGTACATAGAATGCTGTATATAGGGATTCACCCCAGAAATACCAAGGAACCACAGTGGGAACTATAAAGCACATCACCAGGATCAATTTCTTGTAGTGCCTGATGGGAAGCAGAAAAATTAAAATGAATTAGGGACATAACTGTACTATAGTTTTGACTCAAATGTTGCCATAAAACGACTATATACTTTTGGGAAAATTGAATCCACTGAACCTATTAGAAGACATTGCTATTTAATAAAATGTAGTAATTTCTGGTCTTCCTCTCAGTTCCTGTTGACATGAGCAAGGATGACTGGCCAAATGCTTTTTATTTTATTTTTTGCCAATTTTTAAAATGCAAATAGCTCATAGGAAGCTGTAAGCACATGAAGCCTCACTAAAGCCTTAAATTTTCATTCTATATACTTTCTTTAAGGTATTGGAAATATTCATGTAGTCGAACATCTGATCAGGATGTATTAACACTATATATAGTGTAGGTCGATAATCTCACTGCCCTAACTGACTGCAACTGAGCCCAGGGGACTCTGTTCTGATTTAGCCATTGAGTCAGAAACTGGAAGATAATGACTTGACCCTCCATTCATGCAGCAGGATCATTCTATGCAAGGCTCACATCATGTCTCAGCCTTCCATCAGATGTATACAGTACATCAGGGGTATTCTGATATATACCGGAGATGGAGGATATTGATATAGGTCACTTTTATATCTGTATACTGACATATGTCACTTATTGGCCACAATAGTTAAACAAAAACAAGAAAAAAGCAAAAAAAAACCCTCCTTTTTGATGAATGGGCCTATATAGATGGCTGAAGCTGACCATACACTTTATGTAGTTGTTGGCTAAACACTCTTGCAGTCAATAGCTATTCGTTTTGATCCCCTCATATACATGCATGTCTGACTCGCCTTGTGCTCTTATTTTGGAGAGGGGAGTAAGCTACAGCCAGACACTTCCTAGGGACAATGGATCCAATATACACATAACATGGTTCCCCTGTCCTGCCATAATTGGCGGTTCGTGTCTGGCATTCATTTAATGCATGGCCACCTTGAGTTTAGTATGACCAAGCACAATTCTGAACAGATTATACTCAGGTAGGCCCCATGCAAATGGCTCTAAATTTTATTGCACTTCAATGCGCAACTATAAGGTGTCTGTGTGTTTGTATGTTCTTAAGCTGTATATAAGTAGTTATGTACTGAGGCATATGTTATCTACCAGAGATTAGATATTAAACTGTTTTATGAACAATGCATTTTGTTCTGACACAAGGCAGCCAAGACTCTGCCAGAAATCTTACCTTCTCTGGAACATCACCACTTTGTCTGCATGAAGATCTTTTAAATCAAGCTTCTTGCCCTTTTCTATTACATCTGGGTGTTTCCTCATCAGCAGCCAACCAATGTGAGCAAAGAAGAAACCTCTCATTGCGTTATGAGGATCTGCATCAGTTTCTGAATACTTGTGATGTGCACGGTGGTCTCTGGCCCATTCATATATATCATTCTAGAACAGTATAAAGGCATACAAATGTAAGAGCGAAGGCACATTGTATGCAAGAAGTCTGTCAAATACCTTGAAAAACTGCTTTTATGAGATTTTTCCCTGGTATAAACATGTACATGAAAGTTCTGAATATTTCATATTCTGTCCATAAAACTGTGTTCCATTTTTATTTATTTTTTTAAACCTTTTGCCAACTGATTTTTTTCAAAGGTCTTCTAATTCTACACAATAACAAAATGAGTAAAACTCTTCTTCTTAATCCCCTGTTGCTCCCCAGGTCCACCGCAAGTCTCTGTTCACCCAGTTCCAGCGATGGATAGCCACACATACGATATTAATGTTGCTGAGAAGTTATTGCTACAAACGGTGACTGACAGCAGGAGTTATAACTTGTGTCAACACACCATCCCTGGAGCCTGGTGAAAACAGACCAAGGGGGTACCCAGTAGGCGTTACCATGGAAGCAGCAGGGGAAGGTAAACTGGGTATTGCACCTTATTTTATAGCACTGTAACCTCTTTGTAAACTGAAAAAAATCAAACAAGGTCCTGACAACCCCTTTAAGCAAAGTTATCAACTCTGGCTACCTGTCTTTGACCACTGACCATCCTTTTCTACCATAGTTCTGTAATGGCTCACTATTCAGTTACCCTGAATATGCTCTTGCCACTTCATGGTAATCTCCATGAGAAGTGAAAGTCATTTGGGACAGGATTAATATTAGTTGTTTTAACTCCAGTCTATGGGGTACAATTTGCAGACTGTAATATGGAGCCCATCTACATAGAGCAATATTTTGCTATACCACATAGTATCTTTAAACGGTAGTGAATTTTTGAAACAACAATAATAGTTCATTCCAATTTTTCGAGTGTAGACACGTTAAAAAATGGTAATTTAACAAAAGCTGCTCCCAAAGTGGAGATACATCCAAGGTACTAAAAAGTAATAAATATATGTATATTACTGAAATGGGCAAGTTGTTTGAAAGTTTGAAGTGCAGACATGTATATCCTTCTATACCAGTTATGCACAACCTTCTTTTATCATGTCCCTTGATAAGCCTGATATACAGGAGCTAAAATAGTAACACCAACAACTAGATTATACATATTGTGAAGGATAAATGATGGTTTTCATTGCCTTCTAGAAAGACATGATTATAATGGAAGTTGTTTACTCCTTTTATTATGCTGAGCAGTTGCAGTACTATAGGTTGTGTGATTTAATGCCGCAATGTTTTTTTAGATAGGTGGGTAGCTTTGGGCCATTACTTACTGTAAAAATGGCTCCTCAATGATAATCCCCCAGTTAGTCACCTGTAATCTGAAGGAACAGGGCAGCAAATGTGCAATTCCAATGTAGTACCACTGCATTCTACATTGAGTAGTTGTCTATATAACATCCCAGGTGTGATGATACGAGACTCAGATATGGATTTATTGTACTAATATTCGCTCATATAGTATGTTTCCTGTCTGTTATCAGCAATTTGGTTATAGGCTTGGGGGATGTGGTTCGTGGGATCTGTAATCATCAACCCTTTGATCCCCAGAGAGTCACTGACACATGCCTTTATTTGCATAACACTGCTATACTCATTAACCCGGCGGGGGTCCTGCAGAAAGGATGTGCTGGGGAAACGCTCTGCATACCGTCTGCAGACAAATCGGAGCCAGCTTTACTTCAAAGGGATTATGGTTTTATGGCAATATCTGTCCTCGGGAACATGTTACAGTCACCCCGATAAATTTCCCAGATGTCAGGTCAAGGCACACGCTCAGTATACATACATGTCACAGTTCAAAGCCCAGAAAAGGTCCAGACACTGATCTCCTTACCCAAATGGGGTTGGCGTGTCAACCTTGGAGACTACATGTTGGGGATCTCGCCACGAACCCTATCATACCGCCAGCCCGACTCTACAGTCATCGGGTGAGGAATGAAATCTAAAAAGAAATATGATTCTAAGAGATGTAGAGAGGGGGCGGGGCTTCTCCTCCTGGTGACCTCACTTAGGAAGGAGACCAGGGGAGGTAAAAGGTCTCAGACCAGGTTGAGACAGTCTCTTTTGTCTTTAGTTGTTGTCTGCTGTTCTTGTGATGTGCTGTTCCTGGAGGAAAGGTGTGGGGGAGGTCAAGTGGGAGACTTCCACAATGTGCTCGACCATGCAGCCTAGGTTTGAGGCCTGAGACCTTTCTTTTTTTTTTTTTTTTTTTTTTAACCTGGAAGAGGTGTAACCGCATGTAAGAAACACATGCTTTGCTTAAGGAAGAACCATGCAGCCAGCACATGGGCTCAGAGAAATGGACTATCTACTTGTTCTGGAAATTGTCTTGTGCCTTTTGTTCTGCTAATAGCATGCCCAGACGCATGCTTTTGGACTTTTAAAGTACGTGCCCTGAGCTCATCATCATCATCATCTGGAGCCAGAGAACCAATCACAGACTTGTGTTGGTAATATGTTCTTTTCCTTCTGTTATTCCCACTTTTTTATTTTGTGCACCGTGTCATGTTGCTTTCCACTTGTATTTGCTTGCTAATCGCTACATGTATTCTCTGTATGTGTTAAGTGTCTAGTACCGACCCGTTTAGGGGTTAATAAATATATAAAACTTATAAAGCTCGTCTTTGTATTATCCTACAGAACACTCACTGGAGGTGGGTTTGAGGTAATTGAAGCGATCTCAGGTGTGCCAAAAGCGGGTTTCGGCAGGACGAGATCCTTCACACCAGGTCCTCCACAGTGAGAAATGTTCTTTGATACACCAGTCTCTGCTCTGCTCTCTGCTCACAATTTTTAATAAGATATTTGAAATTTGGTTATCTAAGGAGAAAAAAAAATCTCTTGATAATAATTGAGGGGCACAGAAAAAGGATCCCTCTCCTGCCAACCATGACATTTTTGTTGGGTGATCCTACAAATTTCAGCAGTATCTAATAATCTATGGGTTCCGCTCACCTGACTCCTGTGATTGACAGATTAGATTTCAACCCATCTAATGTTATAGATTTCCTGAGAAAACTACCACCCTAGGGCCATTTATCTTCCTCCTTCCAGAAGACTAATATGCCCTTTAAGAATAGCCAAGTAATAGAGGCAGTCAGACAGAGCTGTCTTCCTATTTATCAATTTATTTGTGGTCTGCTTAAAGAGGTGGTATCATCTAAACCATTTATGACATAGCAATAGGCTATGCTGTAAATACATGGTGCTAACCATAGATGATGAGCTCAGAAGGAGTCTGCCATTAAAGCAGATGTGTGATAATTTCTACTGAATAAGAAGAAAATTTACTCCTATGGGAATGTAAGATCTAAGAAAATGTTTACCTGAAATGCCATAGTGTTTGAAACCGCCAAAAATATCCTTAGAGGCAGCTTGGCTTTAAAGGATCGATGACTCCAGAGGCGATGGGCACCGGCAGTCACTCCCAGGGCACTCAGCATGAAACAAAAGACGGCTGTGGGAACAATTAGATTCATTATTGGCATGAAAGTCGAGTCTGAAGTTATTGTTGAATGCCTAGCTAGTACCTAGCAAGTTAAAGGGGTAGTTCAGGGTTAGAAAAATGGCTGCCTTTGTTTAGAAACAGTGCCACGCCTGCCATGGGTTATGTCTGGCATTGCAGCTCTGCTTTGCTGCTCAGCCTCATTCACTACAACAATGTAACCTGTGGACAGGTGTAGAACTGTATGTGAAAGAAAGCAGTCTTGTTTTTCTAATCCTGTATGACCCCTTTACCTTAGTTGGTAATTGTAGTTTAGCATCAGTTATCTTTTTGATGTTTTTCCAAGGCGGTTTTTCTGACCTCATTGCAATTAACTACTTAAGGTAAAATATATGTCTTTAATAATGAAGCATTTTACAAAAGGATTAAGATAATATCTGGAAATATGCACAAGCATCATTTTTTTTTTTTACATTGCAAACAGAAAGCAACCCATTGTGACAAAACAATCTAGACTGCACAAAAGCCAAAAAAGCAAAAAAAAAAAAAGGATATTTAGGCCAACTATTATTTAGTCTGCTGACATAAGGTTAATACATTTTTCCCAGCCACACACAACTGCTTTTTCATTACATCAGGAAGGGCTGAATAATTGAATTAGCAGGATAATGCATCGAACAATTGAGATACCAGGAAAATACACTCCATTAGTTCTTTATAGACAGTGACTTTATGACCTTGTGGCCATTTGTTACATTCTATATGGCTTTATCAAACTCCTGTCTATAGGGTATTTTCATACTGTAGCTTGCATTTCAGCATACAGTAATATACTTTTTGACTTTATATACTAAGTATACTATATACTTTTTGACTGGACTGGATTCATTCTATATTTGTTGATAGGGGCTACATGAGTGATTTTGTATAAACTGCCCATACAACAATTCATAGAAGATGGAGCTCAAAATTTGTACTTAATTACAAATTTTGTAAGTAATTTGAAGCTCCTAGGCACCAATACAAATCTGAAAAGGATCCCCCACTTACCATATGCTGTCCATAATACTGGTATCTTTTTCTGCTGTTGAGAGGTCTTTGGGCCCCTTCAGGCTCCAGGGCCCGGTAGAGATTGCCACCTCTGCACCTCCCCCCCCCCCTTAGCTAGGTGCCTGCTATCCTCTCCCCATTACAAACACATGCATGCTTAGCCAAGCCAAGGTGCATAAGTCTGACTTGGAACTACCATCCTTTCTCCATTGTCTCCACAGCACCCATTCAGACTGCCTCTTTAGTGTACACACTTTATAATTCCAGAAACCAGCTAATATTTTATTTCTAGGGTTCATGTGTGGAAGCAACCATGCCACCACTTTAATAAAGTCTAACAGTGTTTGCTTTAATGATCATTCGAGCCGCCGTTAGAATCAATGCTGACTTCCCTTCCCTGAAACTGGGCCAGCTTCTGCTTAATAAATAATAGTATACACTTTATTAGGCTCCTTCTATGCTCAGCAAAAATTGCCAATTGCTCCACACAATCTAATCCACTGAGATAACACTGCTAAAATCAATGATCTTATGAAAGATGGAGATGTATGTTATTTAAACAACCTGTGGATATGTAACTGTTATGCCTGTTAAATATTCCTATAGCCAAAATACAGTGAACAAATTTAGGAAAGACCAATACATATTGGACTGTTTTAGAAATACAGCTGCATACAAGAAAAATAAAATGACTTTTTTTCCACTTGAGCTTAAGTTATAATGAGATTCGTGCCATCAACACTAATTGGATTTATACCATTATTTTGTAGATTCTAGAGAGTTCTTTATTGGAGTGGCCTGCTGGGGGAGCAGTATATCAACCAGGGACAGAAATAAACTTGACAAGCTGATTGGAAGGGCCGGCTCTGTCCTGGGGAGCCCACTGGGCCCAGTGCAGGTGGTGGGTGACGGAGGGATGCTGTCCGTGGTGAGCTCCATGCGGGAGAATAACTCCCATCCCATGCATGAGACTGTGATTGCGCTGGGCAGTACTGTCAGTGACCGACTGCTCCACCCTAGGTGTGAGAAGGAGCGCTATCGGAAGTCTTTCCTCCCCACCGCGGTTAGGCTGTACAACCAACACCGACCTAAGCGGAGATCATTACATACAGAGAACTGAAATATCTCTCTGCCTGTTAAATCCCCCCCCCCCTCTGCTACGTCCTATCTGTCTGTCTGCTATTAATGTAATGCCTCTCACCTTGGAACATTCCTGTACATGTTGTATTTGTATTTGTATCTGCTTATCTTATCTTTGCTGCTGTAACACACTGAATTTCCCCACTGTGGGACTATTAAAGGACTATTATTATTATTATTATTATTATTAAGATAGATGGCTTGGATAACTATTGAACAAGCCAGTAGTAATACTGACGGATAGCTAAAGGGTTTTTTTTACTACTAACACTCCCCATCAATCATGAGAACAGAAATCCCTAAGGCTCATGTGTGAATGGAGGGTAGCGCACATGTGATCACCACTGATAGATACATGGCTATCTTCATCACACAGGTGACTCAAAGACCTTTTTTTTTTCTTGTGATTTCTAGACCCTTATCCTTTATTCTGTGGATGGAAATAAGTGTTGTTAGTGGGAAAACCCCTTTAAAGGCAAACTCTGATGCCTACAAAAGGCTGCACTTTATCATTCCTGCAAAACTCCTTTTTGTGACGTCCATGACCAAACAGACTGTAAATGGCAATACAACAACTAAAATAACCTGGCTGAAAGTCTTATTGACCGTTTACTTGACATTCGAAATGCCCAGGACTCTGTTTACACCTCTGCTGTGACCTGATTTGGAGCCTCCATTGCAGATTTTCATTTGACAGGAAAAACAGCTTTGCATGCAGAGCTATTTTTTCCATGACAACAGCAGACACCTCAGTGGAACTGGAGGAGCCCATTATAAATCATTAGGGTCTCTTCGGCGTCACTGGTGTCTATCGTATGATGGATCCAGCAAAGTGTTGTGGTTTCTTTTACAAACAGGCTCAAAATACACCTGATATTTGATGATACTCTTGTACAAACAAAGACGAGCAACGTCACCACCAAAAGCCAACAATTTTGTCTGATTTTATTCTATGGGATCTACCATTACTGCCTGCCACAGTGATGAATTACATGAGTCATAAGATATGTGGGTAATTGGGGGACCATAAAAGGGTTGTTCAACGGAACTTCAATACCAGACAAAGCTCAAAGCAGAGAGTGGTACTATTTCTGGATACAAGAGCAGAGTCGTTTTTCTAATCTGCGACAACAAAGCTCTCAGTTTCTCTGTTGCAAGTGATTGAAATACACTGAATTTATTTTCAGGAGAGCAGGGAATATCCATTTGTTGGTGAAAAAAAAAAATGTAGAAGATCTGGCGGCTCTCCTGACTTCTTTTGTAGTCTTAAATACTTGTAATACTAATTCAGTATTTTTTATATATATATATATATATATATATATATATATATCTTTATTAGAGATGAGCGAATCGAAGCTGACTAAGTGGAATTCAATCTGAATTTCAGGAAATATTCGATTCGCATTGAATCCGGATTTCCTCACGCTTTGTAGTAACAAATCACATTTTTTTTTTTTTAATGGCTGCTGCACATGTTAGGACATGGGGCAAGGAACTCTGGGAATGCGGGATCACACACAATGCTATATGTGCAGCCAATCAGCAGCCAGCCCTGTGATGCCACAGCCCTTTAACCCCTTCGTGAGCACCTACAGCATGTTTGACCACTGCATCCAAGTTGTTAAAACCTCTGATCAGTTATGGAGCAGGGTGTTAGCTGTAACTGACAGCTAACACCCTGCTCCATAACCCATCAGGGATTTTAACACCTTGCCGCTGTCAAACATGACTGCTGCATCCAAGGGGTTCCGCCATTTTGCCACCCACCCTGGCTCTCTGCAGACAGGAAATATCTGGGTTTTTTAATGTGATTCGCCGCGATTTAATGCAAATCGAATAGAATCGTATCGGAAAATTCGGCGAAGTTGCCGAATTAAATTTTTTAAAACTTCTCTGTAATCTTTATGTCTACTAAAAATTCATGAATAAATTGACAACTGGTTGTTACCAGTCATGGAAGAGTGTCCACTGTCCGGTGTTTCAGTGCTGACGATACCAGACTGTTTAGCGACACACAAGGGGAAAGGTTCATAGTTGGGTGTTGCCATTCTTCTACATTTCTAGAAGGAATAACAGAAAAACAGCCTCAAGCCAAGGACCCACGTTGCGGAACCATAGCTTTTTTACATTTTTTTTTTGTGCAGATTTTGCTGCGTTTGTTTGAGCCAAAGCCAAGAATGGCTACAAAATGAATGGGAGATACATAGGAAGTTCTTATACTTCTACCTTCTGCTCAATCCATTCCTGGCTTTGGCTCAAAAAAAAAAAAAAAAACACCAGCAAAATCTGCAACAAAATAAGCTGCATTTCCTCAATGTGGGGCCTCAGCCTAAGACAGAGTTCTAAGATGCTCCAGAATGATTTAGATGCAGTTGAAATGTATTCTCTAGATTTCGTCATTCCCAGGTAATCACTTCAGTGACTTTCTGCACAGTCCTACTCTCTTCTGTCAGGTGGGCGGTTCTTGCTTGGAGCAGACAGTAAAGGACCACCCACCTGATAGAGAAAATAATTGTGCTGAAACTAACAGAAATGATTGCTCAGGAATGGCAAGGGCTGGAGAAACATTTCCAACTGTGCCAGAATCCATGGAGCGTTACCCACTGAAGGGATGCAAAGAGTTGGAGTTGGTGTAAACAGAGATAAAGTATAAACAGAGGGAAGAGTTTCTTACCCCAAACTAGAGTAGCCATTTTTGCAGAAGATATAAAAAAGATCCCATACAATGCTCCAATATGTAGCATAGACATCAGAATGACATTTCTCCATACTATTTTCATTGGAGGTTTTGGACCTTTCTTCTCTCTATAAGTAGTGTCAAATATGTCATCTCTCATCTCATGTTCTTGTCCGTCGTCCTCGATTTTTGGTTTGGGCGTTTCCACATATGTGCCCACAGTCTGACTCCCCCGATACATCATGTTGAAAGTGGATCAACACTGAGAATAAGAAAAAGAAAAATAAATAGTACAAAACTTCTATTCTCTTTCTGAGAGACCATATTTGCAATTGGAAAGCACGCTTAAGATCCTATACAATGTCTATGATGAGGTTTTCTAATGCTCAGTAATCAAATCTGTGCTATGTGTTAGTTTCTTTGCCCCATAGTAATTACTATTAAATGTGCACCAGAATTCTGATGTAACACCTCATTTTCTATGTGTTTTGGATACTTTCTAGCAGGTTTGCACCCTAAAAGGGTGTGTCTTAATATACTAAACCGTGTGACAAAAATTGCACCAAAATTTTGTTCTAATCTAAACCAACTTAATCAGTGGTGTAAAATTAGACTAGACAGCGTAAAAATATGCCAGACTATCAAACCACATTAGACACTTCTAAAAACCACTTTGAAAATCTGGTGCAGTTTTAAACTGCCTATTGTAACTTTGTAATTTTTTAGTTTATCTGCCCCTATGTGTCAGCTGTGTCCCTGGCACCTCCATGCACCATTTGGATCAAACCAAGTCTTTCAAGTTACTGTCTGAGGTGAGCTGGATGTGGGTGGGAAAACCCAAGGTTTTGTAATCCCTGAGTGAGTTTGACCTTATGCATACAATCGTATTATGGCTTTAGATCCGTAATGGGGTATACATGCATGAGTCCTCTACTGTACCATCACATGCTTCAGATTTTATATATGGGCATATGAAAGGGAATATACATTACGAAATCTCTTCTTAACCACTTTTATGCTTTTGTCGCATAGCGAGCATACCTGTTTGGTAAAGCGCAATCTTACAGGCAAGAAAATCCACTTTTTACCAATATATAAATGAGCCATGTGCCCAGAGAATGTCCATGCCTGCCAGAGCACCCGTTTTTGCCTGTGATTGCCACCTAGCACTAACATAGAGATTGGCAGGTGCTAATGTGCAGTCACCACAGGCAGAAAGGGTTATTCTGGCAGACACTTATTTGCATACAGATAAAAAGTTGATTTTTCCAGTACATTGACTATGCCACTAAAAGCCCCTATGACGTTATGTAAGTGGTTTAGAACTTATATTTGTGGTAATAGACTCCCTTGTTTTAAGAAAAATTCAGAGGCTGTAGGGGTCCATACACTGCCATATGGGCTACATGCACACAGCTTTGCTGGTACCTTTCATATATCTTTATTTACATACATATATTAATTTTTTTTTTCTTCTATTACTTTGCTTTTTAAACAAAGTGCCTTTTGATTTTTTTTTCTTTACAAAAAGCAAAAAAAGGAGCACTTTTATAACAGACTTCATGTCATTTCACAGTAGCATTAAAATGAATTTACTGCACAAGTTATAAAGCTTTGATGTGTGTTTATTGAAGTGATATAACTCCTAGTGGCGTGTTTGGCCATCAAAGAGCAATTCCAACCAGATATAATTTATACATGGAGGCAATTGGCATCTATTTATAAATATAGTGCTAGGGGCTACTAAACTGTTCCTTAATGGTCATGAAATTCAGAACTAGGATACTTTGTAGGATGGTGCCACTTCCAAACTTCTTCAGGCCTGAACAGGTATTTGGGCCATTTCCTTTCACTAGCATTTGGGTGAAGCCTAGTAACAACTGACCTGTAAAAGCAGTGTCTGATTTTACTTGTTGTCACCCCTTTAGGCAATCTAATGGCTGTCACTCTTATTGTACACTATGGCTTAGGTTAAGGTGTTGATACTATGTATTGTGTATCAAGTGTAGGTTATAATTCCTTCAACATTTCCAGTTCTAGTGCAGGAGGTCTATAGCTGCATGTGAAGAATTGTGAGAATTGTTCAGTAGAACTTGTACTTTATTTAATTCCCAGTGAGCCTTTAGGTACAGTTTTTGAAGCCCATGCCAAGTTTGGATCATAAATTGAGGAAAATTATACAGGACAAAATAATTTTTTTTTTTTTTTTTTTAAATCTATTCCTAGTTTTGGCCCCAAAAAACAGAGTCAAATTGTCACAAGTGAAAGAACCATATTGCGATATTCATGAGTTTGGTGGGTAGTCCTAGTCAGTGACTGACAGCTATTTCTGTCTATATATTCATATAGGGAAGACTTTGAGTCATACCTTCTGTTCCATGACAAATTCCCCTAAAGTTACACTGAATATTGAAACTATCAGTTTTCTTCTAACCTATGATGGGCAACTGTTGGGTAATACTTGGTTAACTAAGGAAGGGACACAAAAATAAGTCCTATCCTCTAGAAAAGATTGTCTATCTGTGAATGCAAATGAAAACCATGTTGATGTTTATCCATGGCTGTAAATTGTCCTTTCAGAGGTAACTTTGACATAGAAGTCTTCAGCTTAAAGGGGTGTCTGGCAGGGTAACCTTTTTTTTCAGAAAAGGGAAGAATGGATTTAAAAAATAAAATGGGTGTAATCCACCAACTTAATCCTGTTAATTGTTATAAATAGATTTGAATTAAGGGAAACAACAAACATCTAAAATACCAATAATTGAAGAAACAAATGGCTGCAGACAATGAAATGACACCACATGTACAGTCGCATATGCCAAGAATGAACAAGCTGAAAAGGATAGCGACTAGGCAAAGCTCTGTCCAGACTGGAGTCATAGCCTGATATAGCTCAGTCACACATATCATCAGGATTACTGGAAAAGCAGGAGCTATAGTACTAGTGTAAACTATAGGCGGCTCTGATAATATTGTTAATCAGTACTAAAAAGCTAAGTTTGCAGAGCATGATTATAATATGTTTCCAAGCAAAGTATTCCAGATTATTAGAGCAGCACAGGAGGTCTATAAGAAGGAGGAGGAGAAGAATAAATATTACTCATTGCTCCATAGGAGAACAGGAGTAAGTTGTTGTACACAGGGAGGAGACTGATAAAGGTGCAGCCCCATGGAAAGTTTTGTGGATACATAAAAGAATAATTTTATCTGAACTTGCACATGGTTGTGTGCAAGGGGCTTTAAACTGAATCTTTTCCCGCAAAACTATAGAGCAGTCTACTCAGCTACTCCTGCTCTATAACATGCTGCCAGTAGCTTGTACTAAATTTTCATGATGACAGGTTTCCTTTAAACAAGCCCAATTACGAATGAGCTACATTAGTCAAAGGGACATTTATTTTAGCAGCCTCAATAGTGAGTTGAGAACATGAAACAATGTCATTCAAAGCACAAGATGACCTGAACAGGCCTTTCTTTGCTCACATAAAGCCTTCCCTGATCAAACTACAGTAACCCACATTGTCTACTTTGTATGATTTACAGTAAATCTGTACTGATAATAACCATAAACCGAGGTTACTCTGAGTACATAGTCATGCCGTTCTTCTCTTCCTACTGGTTGGGTTACTAGAGTTCAAAACTTACACTGCATATGGAATGATGTGGTTAAGAATAACTAGGTCACTGGGCTAAAGTGCAATATATTCTTATGACTTCATTTACAGTATGTATATGCACCACATATCCTATTTTAGCCAGCAGTAGACCACTAAAGACTGGATGAATGTATGGCAACATTTGTTCTGGCCAACTCTTTCCCTGATAAAGGTACAATATATACTGAATATTATAAATGCAGGTTTTAATCTCTGTTTTATTGATGACATCATGTGAAGCAGTTCCTCAACCTCTAGATGGGTTCTCTGTAGTCCTTGTTTGACATTTTCCGTGGGTAGAGAAAAATTACTATTATTATGAGAAATAATTGATGACTGTCCCATTGGAGAGTATATAGGGAAGGTGATTATCTCAGGATGACACATGAAGAATTAAGTCACTTCAAGTAAGGCTGAAGTATTCCACAAGTAGTAGTCTACTGCATTCAAGGTATTTCTAACAAAAGGAATATAGAAAGGGAGACTTAAAACCTGATATTGTATGTATCCAGTAGCCCATATACACTAATTCTAGCAAACCAGGGGCACGCAAACTACTTAATCCTAGAGAAACCATTCTATCTATCTATCTATCTATCTATCTATCTATCTATCTTAGTGGCTACTGAAGAAGGATCCCATAGGTACCAACGAACATGAAATCTAATAATGTAGTTGCCAGCCAGTAGGAAATGTCTAAGTATGTTCCTTACTTTGCATGTAGTACTTGTCCAACTCTGCAATATCAGGATTATGGGCTTTAACCTTTGACTACAGATTATGATTTTCTTCTGGGCACCACAATAAAGGTGACGCCTGATTTGTCTGTTTTTAGTAAATATCTGTATTCTCCAAAACAATTCTGTAGAATCTTTCCCTCCTCTGTTACGCTTCCTAGAAATTTATAAATACATTGACAACTGGGTGTTACCATTGCCTTTGTTTTAGGCATGTGACTCTAGAGTCAGCACTGGCTGGATAGTGTCAGTGCAAAGGACACCCCCCCAACTGGTAACACCCACTTATTAATGGCTCATAAGTTTCTTGGACTAATAACAGAGGGACAGTATAATACACAGTTCTAGGAAAAGATGTTTCAGAATTCTGATTTCATAAAGAATACAAGTATTTACTAAAATAGACTTGAAAGGATAGCTGACTGGTCAGGGAAACCTGTCAGGGGGATTTGGCACACTAAATCCCTGGTCCATAAGGACCCGTGGTTGGTTTAGTGTCCCAAATATCCCTGTTGTGAAAGTGTCCATAAATACATTAAAAATAATAAAATAAAAACCTTTTATTCTTGCCGAGAGATGAGTTGCACTGGACTTATCGCTAGTGGTCCCGACACCTGCACAGTGGTTCAATGAAGCCATGCAAGGTATGGCACATGCGCAGTGATGCTAAGCCGTAATTTTACCTGGCTTTATTGAACCACTGTGTAGGCTCCTGAAGTACAAACGCCAGGTATGAAGTGGTGTGTGTGTGTGTGTGTGTGTGTGTGTGTGTGTGTGTGTGTTTGTTTTGTTTTTTTTTGCCTCCCCCAATGCTGGCACTGACTACTTTACAAAGAGGGCTACTTGAGACACTACCTCCAAATTGATTAGACTGGTTCCCTGTGATGCTTTGAAGGCACCCTGAGAAGTATACTAAAGAATATGAGCAATATATACTACATGCTATTTATTTTTATCAAATGTGATGGAATGTACTTCAAAGCTTCTGAGGTATATGCACATAGTCCAACAATTTTTTATGAAATATCCTGCACAGCCATTAACATTATCAATGTTATCAATAAATTAATGTCTCCTTGTTTAATAAAAAGCCTCTATAAGTATATCTTAGCGCAGTGTTTCGGCGTGTGCTGTGCCACCTGCTGAGCAGTGCCTCCACCTACCATTTGAGGCGCCATTTTAAAGCATGCACCATATGCTAATTATGGTGTTCTCTGATTGGCCAAAAGGCTTCATGCAACCACAGCAGGTGTGCAACAAAGAGACAGCTACGTCCAATCTTGCATTTGAGTGGAGCCCCAAAATGAAGGCTCTTGCTGTAACCCTTTCCTTCTATTACAGCACAACTTTGAACCGATCACAAACTAATATATACATACACATCTATATAAAAGAATCTGGTGCCCTTACAAGCTTTAATAAGCTTGCCAGGCTGCTGGAATCAAATTTACCAATGCTGCATTGCAAATCTGTCAGAAAAATGCAGGCTGCGATTAAACACCCAGTAAGTGCAAACTGGTCCGCAGCAGGGAACTGGAGTTGCCTGCGGCTTATCTGCTCAATTATTGATCACTCCCGCTTCTAGACAGAAGATTAATATATATTCAGGAACTGAAGTTTCCAAAAATAACAGTAAATTTGACCAAGCCAATGTACCCTAATATCTGAAAGCACATACCAACTACTGTATGTCTGTAAATACATTGATTTCCTAGCTCCTCTAAAGATATTTTTCTGCTTAGGACCCATGTCTGGCTTGTGAATTGTCGATTATATTTCCACTCTGACGACCACTGCCTCGCTCTATAAATAGTTATTCATATTAGCAGTGTATATTCTAAAAGACATAAGCCTATGGTTACAGCACTGACAGATGTTGTGCTGTGGAGTGAACTCCCACTGATGTTAGATGCTGCATGCAGTAATCCTGACACATGATGTCGCATCACAACAATTAGCACAAATGAAAAAAAAAAATGACTGCAACGCAGTAACATAAGAAGGTCCATGAACAAAGGCCTGCTCTGCACAGCTCTTCCTGCACAAACATGGTCTCCATATCAATCTATGCGCAAGTCTACATGCCATAGAAGCAAACGCAAACACAACCTAACCAAACTTTCCTGAAATGTATCATTGTTTCTTGTATACATCATTTATTTAATATGCAAACTAACCCACCTCCCTAGCAGGCCGGCCAGCCTGTTGTTAAGGACGACAGAAAGAAGGCAGAATAGGATGAACTGTCGCACAGCCTGAGTCTATGCAGAATAACACATTATGAACACTAAGTAGGACATGTTGTCAGGTTATCCTTTAGCATTGCCAATTTTACAATGCAACGGTTCAATTATAATTTTCATTTTGTGCCTTGTGCCAGTCAATTCCACTGAAAGGGGTGTGACAGCGAAGGCAGACATGTCATACAGTATGTCTTATATGCGAAGCAGCAATATGATTCTGCACCCTTTCTAAGATGCTGCACATTCATGCGCACTTTGCGCAGCAAGGAGAATTGCAGGCTAATATAAAACAGCAAGCACTCACTTACATAAATTACCATCCAGACACCACTCTCTCCTATATAGACATGCTCCATTTATTTGCCATCCAATAAATATTTGGTACTTACAATGTATCTACGTATTTATTCCATCAATCCACAGTATTGTAGCTACATCATCTATTTTGCAGCTCACCCTAGTGGAGCATCCATATAACATTAGATGTCTATAGGAAAGGGGATTATTAATAATGTCAGGGCACCAGGGAAATTATGACTGTGCCCTAGATTTATTATGCCCTCATGGCCTTATTCAATTAATACAAAGCAGGTAACAAAAAAAAAAAAATAGCCCTATGAATTGTACGGTGCTGTGGACTAGGTTGCTGCTATATAAATAAAGATGATTATTATTAATAGTCTAGTAAAAGAAAAAAACATAGGCTTCATCTCTCTTTATATCTTTACGAGAAATGGCACAAAGGAATCTAAGCAGGGTATGTCGTCAGCCCTCTGTAGGAGCTGCTTGTGCCAGGCAGTCAGTGCATTGGTACCTGCTTTGTGCTGGATCCTGCTATCTCCGCAGCTCTTGGGTTTGCAGCACTGCAGGGATGGATGCTGCGTACAGACGATGCACAGGCTCTTCTGCTGCTATTGGTTAAGAAGATGAAGGCTGCTACTAGTAGGTGCATGTGATTCCCAGTAGAGCTGGACCCTGCTGTCTCTGCTGCTGTCTCTGCTGCTGCCTCTGCTGCTGCTGCTGCTGACAGTGAGAGGATTGAAATGATAATGATGTCTGTACATTATTCCAGTAAGAGCAGGGCCATTCTATTGGCGTAGTGAAATTTGGTGCCACATGATCTGCACCCTTCCATTGGACGCCAGCAATCTGCTGACTGCTGACTGCTCCACAAGCCGGAATTTGAGAACACACACACCTCCAGCTCTTAACCCTCTGTCACCCAGAACGTGACTTTGTGCCTGGCAAAGATGTGCAATTCACTGAAGGATATAGAGGAAACTAGCAATTCAAGTCAAACCCTTTATATTTTATGAGACATTAAAACTACCGTAATGTCTGAAGCTCTTCCGACCACAGGTCCTTCACCTTAGATCACCATGAATCAACATGGTTATGATAACTCTGAACTTTTTGGATGGTCAAAGAGGATTGCTTACAGTTCATTGTGTGAAATATCTATTTTCTATACATGTGAACAGTATTATTGGAATATAGGAGTATATTTTGCAAAATCATGAGATAATTTACAATTTGGGATCTAATACGCAGTTGCTTTCCATCCACAGCAATATAGTAGATGTGTGAAAATAAATCTATTGATCAGGTCAAAAAGAGGGACGTTCAAGGACTAAAGGGGTATTGGGGGAAAATGTAGGGAATAACTCTCTAATAAAGGAACACTGGAAGGTATGACTACTATCTTATAAATAATAAAACAGGCGAACAGCCCACTAAAGTATAATTTTCCAAATTATTACAGTTTATGGGGGTTATAAATGGATGTGATATTGCAGTTCCCCACTGTTGTTAAAGTAGGGGCACTAACAGATAAAACATACTAGAGAATATGGGGCAGATGTACTAATATTGTCAAATATTAGACTAGACAGTCTTAATGTGACAGAGTTATAAAATGGCATCAGACAGTTTATTAGACTGTCTAGTCTAACTTTACACCTCCCAATAGTCGGCTTAGTTTAAGGCTAGGGCTACACAGTGATTTTGGCTGTGATGCCTGTTGTGCGACCATGTTAGTGAATGGAGTCGTATTGCGACCTGGGAGTCCTGCGACTCCAACATTGATCGACTATATTTGTGACTAGAAGTCGTGGCACTCTTGGGGTTGCAATGTGTAGGAATCGCAAGGCAAGCCAGTGATCTTTGGTCACGTGATGGGAATCGGGGCCATAATCGATTCACATTTTATGGCTTAGGCTAGGGCTATAAATTATTTTCAGGCCATATCCACTGTTCCGCATGAAACCATAACCCCTTTTCGTATAAGTTGTAAAAGTGTCCAAAATACATCTAAAACAGTTGATTAATGTGGCACAAGTCATGTTAGACAATTTAGTGATGCAAATTATAACAGAATTCTGCTGTATTTTGCTTAGTAAATCTTTCCCTATATTTTTTATATTTCCTGTAGTTTCTTGCTCAGAGTATTCACACAGAACATGCACACAAGCAGCAGCGTGTATCATTTTTAAACAAATCTCATTCACACTCCGTACAAAAAACCTGCAGCATAAATTTGACTTATGATATGGATTTTGTCAAGCCTAACCAATGCATAGGGTGAAATCTGTAGCAATTGTGCACCAAACAAACAGGTGCTGTTGCAGATTTCATGCATATTTGCTATAGCCTATATGCTATAGCATACATTATGCTACATCACAGTATAATGAACATAAATGGGGTCACGTTGAAATTCTTGGGTTACTGCGACACTACTGTCTCAAGAAATCCAACCCTGTAGATGTAGTGTTATGGTCATAACCTGTAAGTTGCAACCTAGCCCCTCTTTTCCTTCATTATCCTGCAACGTAGCATAGTAAAAGTGCAATCCTTAGTCATATACAATACCCCTTGGCCTAAATTGACACCTGGGTGTTAGCAGCTGGTGGTGTGTTCCTATATATTTTCACACCGTCAAATCGGTGCTGACATTATCCGATAGTAGGCACTCACCCCTTTGAAAAGTTGTCAATATATTCATGCATTTCCAGGAAGAATAACAGAGGAACAAAATGCAGATTTATGGGAAAATATACTCTAGTATTATTTCATGCAGAATTCCAGTATTTACTGAAGCAGACCGGTCCTCTTTTTAAATATGTTGCATATGAAAAGGTCACTAGAGTATGGTGCTGTAGTCGGCTATCTTTTTCAGTACAGTTGAATAAAAAAAATATGCTAAGGGATATACCTTTTTTTTTTTTTTTTTTTTAATAAAGATTTTTATTTGTTTACAGCTGTATAGATGTAAAGTTGTATATGTCTGTCCATGTGTTAAACCCGGAGTGTATTCTGGATCGACCCATACTATCCGTGTGACATCATGTCTATGCAGTCGCATAAAATAATCATGCAGCCACGCCATCACCAGATCACCTTTACGCATACAAAGACATAGCAGTGTCACGGATGAGAGCATCTGTACGTGAACTGCAGTCATAGGGCTATTGAAAGGGTTAACCTTCATTAATTATGGTGATTATTCCCGGGCTTTGTACTGAGAGGGGTTGGCTTGCTCGATTATTCTCACCCTCATGGTGCAGTGTTCGCTGTGGCTAAAAACCTGTGATCTGAACCGCGTTAGAATTCCCAGTGATTTTAATAGCTCATGATTTCATTTCAGTTGCTGGCTTCCTCTGTTTTTTTTTTTTTTTTTTTTTTTTTTCATTGCTCTACAAGTCCTGGCTCTGTCTGTGGGAATGGAGCATGCGCCTAAAGCTGGACTGTAAACTGCAGCCTGGGGGGGAATTTAATAGGAAATGATTCAAGCATGCTGTGCTGATGTGTCAAATGGCTCATGACCTGTAGTTACCTCCTCAGCAGTGCGGGGCGTGCTCTGTCTTCACGTATCACATGTACTCCTGAGGTCACATAATGTGTTATTTGTGCCGTTTCAAGTGTGTGGATGTGTGTGTTATATATACTGATCATGCATACACACAGACATACAAAGATTAGAAATAATCCCGATCTTCTGTATAGAATGTACAGATTACATGGAGCTGTGTACAGAGCTGTCTGCTTCTGGCTCTATGCACTGTGCATATATCAGCAGGGACCTTCCCCAGTCTCACACTGATGACCTTTCCTAAGGATAAGACCATCAATATGAAGTCTTGGACAATTCTCTTAATTTTTAATGAAATGTCAACATAACAAAGAGCAAAACAACTAGTAATTGTAACGCCAAATGTATCCCTGACTTCATTATTTCCTGCAAAATAATGATAAACATGCACCCTCTGAGGTTGGGAAAATGTCTATAATGTTATGGGCTGCTCCAAATCTATTTTTTATCATGAGTCATAAATTTGGTAGAATTGGCAGCAAATTAAACTTTTTTTTTTTTGTTAGGGTATGTTTAGATGTGGTAGATATGCTGCAAATTTTCCATCTGGATTTGGGAACAGAAAATCTACTTAAGGCCGGTTGCAGACAACCGTGGCCGTGATCAGTGTGCTCTCCGTGTATTTCACAGATAGCACACTGACCCATTCTTTTCTATGGGCCCTATACACGACCGTAAATTTCACGGTCCCATGCGCGGGCTGACAAAATATAGAACAGGTCCTATTCCTCTCGTATTTTGCGGCCCTTGCTTCCGTGGCTCCTATTTCATTTAATCCCTGTGTGCGCCCGTACCTTTAATTCACGCCCGGCCGGTTGCAGCACAGTCGTCTGCAACCGGCCTTAGGGTGGGTCCAAATGTATCAGCCATAGTGTTCTTGTGCTGCATCAAACCCCCCCAGGAACATACAATATTGCCATAAAAAATTTGGTGCAACTTTTGACATGCGTATTCATGGTCACTGCTATTTATGAGAAACTGTATACTAAGTTGTGACAAAACTATGAGGAAGCATCTTTCTCACATTGCTTTTTGAGGCAGTTTTTGGGGATCATTTGCTGTGTTTTTTCAGTTTTTTTTTTTTCCAATGGGCAAATCTATGGGAAAATCCCTAAAAAAAAAAAAAAATGCCATATCAAGGAAATGGTAAATCAATGGATAAAAGGACAACTCTCAAAAGTGGGAAACAACAAGAATCCATGAACTCAAAAAAGGGATGTGTAAAATTAAAAAAAAAAAAAAAAAAAAAAAAGCCACAGCAAAAATGCTGGAAAAAATGCAGAAAAATTACACGATGTTTTTGATCCATTTATAATAATAATAATAATAATAATAATAATAATAGTCCTTTAATAGTCCCACAGTGGGGAAATTCAGTGTGTTACAGCAGCAAAGATAAGATAAGCAGATACAAATACAAATACAACATGTACAGGAATGTTCCAAGGTGAGAGGCATTACATTAATAGCAAAAGTAATACAATACAAAGTAAATGTCATATGTGGCCAATAAAGCCTACAGCACATGATAAAATGTTTGCATGTTTGCGTATGGTTGTTGTTTTATCTTGTGCTTTGTGTATTCCATTATTTTATAAGTGCATTGCTTAATCCGCACTAACCTAAAAGCTCCTCCCTGTTTGCTTTGTAGTGTCTTTGTTTGTGGCTCCTTTTATCGGAGCAGCACTTGTAAGAAAAGGTTTATTTTTCTCTAAGTATTTCATAACTAAAAGCTTCTTATGATATAGACTAGTGTTTGCTGTTTTATGCAGTTTCCTTGTATACTCTATAAACAGCCCCAAACCTTAGCTCATTGTTTGAGCCTATTAAGTATTTCAATGCTCAGTGTGCTTGTAAACTATTTTATTCAGAGGCTGTGAATGAAAGACCTTTGAGGCAGCAGTGTACATGGGGAAATCGAGAATATATATACCCCCCCCCCCCCCAAACATATAGGAAAAATGAATGCACAAAATACTTTTCAAAGCATTTTTGGAAAAAAAAATTTTTTTTTTCAAAAAAGGTCAGTTAGTGCTATTAAAAGGTTAATAAGTTCAATCAAATACCTTTTTATCAGTGTTTTCAGTGGTTTCTGGGTCTCTCTGGGAGCTCCTGGCATCATCTGCATGTGTAACTTCCTGTTCTGTTTTCCTACAATTACCATGATGCTTCACTCAGAGTCTCTCACCCTCTCGCCCACTACTAGCCCTATCTAACTAACTCACAGCATCAGACAGAAACAAAATCTGGTCTGTATGAAAATAATATAATATACAGTAATACTAATGTTGCTATAAAGGCCTCATGTATTCCTGTGCTAGCGTCATTACAGCTCTGTAAAAAGCTAACAATAATTCAGCATTGTGCCCAAGCCCTTAGACCTAGGTTCACACTACTGTTAATGTCCATTGCTCTTATCCATCACAGAATGAGAACAATGGACATTAAATAACAGATGCAGACAGAGCTCCCTCTGTCTGGGGGGGGGGAATCTGCATTCACCCCAGTTTAAAAAAGAATGCAGAACTTTTTCCTGCGTTACAAAATTAAAGAAACATGACAAAACAAAGTGTCAGTCATATTGTTTGCATTACAGTCAATGGGAATGGACACGGGGCTCAGTCTGTGTCCATTACTCTGCCACAGTTAATGTCCATTGCTGTCATCCTATGATGGAAGACAGTAACAGACATTAATAACAGTAGTCTGAATGTAGCCTTACAGAGATGGTCTTCTCTAGAAGCCATTCATAGAATATTTATGAATCTGCCGCATTTTTCTTTTTCTGTTAAATTAATTTTAAAGATCAAAAGCATCCGGAGGTACGGTAGAGCTGCATACACCCCTGTAACAGTCTGTAAAACTGTGTACAGAGCTGTAATACGGTTATATGCATGAGCCCTTATAGTACCAGACTGAAAAATAGCTGCCAGATTTATAGTTTGTGCTCCAGCTGTCCAGCCTGTCCTCTATTGACCTTGACATTAAGTCACACTGAAACCTGAACTGCCTATTAGATCTGGAATAAGATCTTCAATTAAAATGTACTTGGAACGCAGGTACATAAGTTGTATACTGTCTATTAACAATGGGGAGGGTGAACAAGGGGTAGTAAGTAGTAGCAATGCACAAGGGAGCTTGTGCTTATACATAAGTTTGTTCGTTTTTTGGGGGTTTTTTTTGTGTGTGTATTGTTTCTGCGATGTCACTTTATGATTCTATTTGATTAAGTATTACATGGCATGAGTCCTATTTCTATACATCACTTGGCTTTCTGCATGTTGTACTTACCCCTGTTGGGTTTTACTTATGAGGACGTTTTTGGTATCCTTCGCTTGATATTTTAAATTGCTTGTTAGTTTTTTGTGCTCTGTAATATGCTGGTGTGCAAGCATCTTTATATAGACCTCACTTTGTCCATCCCTGTCCCCATAAATGTGAAAGCTGGAGTCCTCTCCTTGCCATTCACACAGTAACATTTAACTTAACATAACTTAACATAACATGTTAGAATAGATTATGTCAGTACTATGACCCTATAGATGCTTGCTTTCACGTTTACAAAGAACTTGTTAAGCTGAATATGTGTGATCTGTGAGCATATTATAGAGCCAAGACAGCAGAGGAAAGAATCAATCTATTTTGTTCATTTTGCATTTAGGAGTCCAGTGGACCACCTTCTGGACTCCTAAGCCCAGAATGAGCAGAGATTTATAACAATCCTTTATATTATTCTGCTCAGTTCTCCTGCAGTTTCTACTTTGACATCACTGTTTCCTTTGAGCATGCATGCCCTCTATATGAAGATGTAAAAGTACCTAGAATCCTAGACATTCAGTTATTTTAGTATTTAGTAACTATAAGTGAATATGAATAAAATGTACCCCATTAGTATTAAATCCTCAAGATCCAGTGCCTAAACAACCGATGTAACTTTAATTAATTGGTTATAACAACCTATAAATAATAAAGCAACATCGTGAAAAAAAAAATAGGAAAATGTTAGAAATATTAATGCCTAAAACAAAAGTTGTGTCTACTCACCCGAAACTATTGTAGCAGTAGGTGAAAGTGCTGGACCACAGTGTGTAGAACAGTATCAGTGCCACCCCTGATCCAGATAATGACAAGCAGTGACCAGCTCACCAGCTTTATACACCAGGACTCCTCTGCATGTGCTCTTATCTAGAAGTCCATCCTCCTGGCACCATAGCATCAGTGACCTTCTCATGCACTTGATAAGAAAGATATAGATTGCTAAACTACAGATCTCTGATATAGATTATTGTTGTGATAAAAAGCATTACATGAATGATTATCTCATTCTTCTACTCTTCTAATCAGATTTTAATATATGAACTTGAATAATTATAGATTTCTATATTTGTACAAAAATCTACATATAGGAAATGGAAAAACTTTCTTTTCCTTTTTCTAATCATGTACCGCTCCTTTAAAACCAAAAATAAGGCTGCTTTCTGGAGCTGAGGTGCAACACCAGACCGAACCTATGGACAGGTGTGGCTCTATTTCTCAATTAAACCAATCATGGCACATAAAATATACCACTATTATAAATGGCACAATGTAGGAGTGAGGCCCCATTACAAATTTTGCACTGGGGCCTAGGACCCTCAAGTAACGCCTCTGTTCTCTAAATCTAATGAAGTGCTTTATCCAATTGTGTGTTCATTATTTATTTATTTTTTTTATTTATTTTTTTTTTTTTGCACAGGAAAAATATTATTGGATTCATATATGACGTACATCAGAGGTTCCCAAACTTTTTTTTCTCGTAGACCACTTTCAAAATTTTACTGGTTTCGGTGGACCCCCTGCTGCTACATTTCTACCATATTCCCAAAACTCGTCAAAAAATGTGAAGATTAGATCTAACGTAGACCCCCGTCGAGTCTCCCGTGGACCCCTGGGGGTCCACCTGGACCACTTTGGGAATTACTGACGTACATTATGGCTGTATTTCAAATTGCATGTGTTGTATGGCACACAGCATAAAGCTACTGTTCAGATTTGCATTAAGAGGTTGTGTTGTGCAGCTTGCATTACATTTCTATTATTGCCTTCTAAAATACCAGAAACCCTATTACCTATATTAACCACTTCCGTACCCCCCATAGACTATATATGTCCAGAAGGAATTCAGCAACCGCACAAAATCGTGCAGCTGTTGAAACGGGGAGCCGGCTGTAACTTCAGCCGGAGCTCCCATAGAGAAGGCAGGGAAGGTTTATTACCTTCCCTGCCATCCCGATCGCCGTGCATACAGCGCTCAATGATTGCTGTATACAGCGCTATGGGCGCCACCATCTTGCGGCTCCCCTCCGACCCGGCGGTCATGTGATCTGCCGGGATCAGTGTCTGTTAGAGCTGCTGGGTCCTAGAGGACCCAGATCAGCTCTATAGTTATGCGAAAGCAACGTGCAGGAGGCTGTATTTCTCCTGCAACTGGGGCTGAATGTACCAGCCCAAGTTACAGGGGAAATCAGCCTCCCGAAAAAAAAAAAAAAAAGTCATCAGATGTCCCCAAAGGTCTATTATGACCTTATGGGGACACAATGTAAAAAAAAAAAAAAAAATTAAAAAAAGTATAGAAAAGTAAAAAAAAAAAAAAAAAAAAATTGTAAATAAAATAATTAAAAAAAATAAATAAAATAATACGCCAATAAAACGCCCTTATTAGAGGTTATAGCCCCACCCCCGACGACACCATAAAAAATAAAAATTACCGTAATGGAGAGGAAAAACTATTTTATAAAGTTTTTTAGTAGCACTTTGTGTTATTAAATAATAAAAAAAAAAAAATTGTGAAAAAACAGACCCGTTTTCTCCTATAGACCTCAATAAGTCAAGTCCAGTCTATTGCTCCTCATGGGCATGAGAGTGCTGTAAAACATATATCTCTAAATACTGTTAACCATGTGAGGAAAAGTACAGACAAGTTGGCAGACCCAAAACTCATGTGCAGAAACAAAGAATAAAAAAATCTACAGACAGAAAATAAAATGAATTATAAGAAAGTAACAGACGTCACTATCTTATTTTAACAAATTTAAATTTGTGGCATGTTCCCGTTTAAGCTTCCTGTTGATGTCATGGCCAAAATAGTAACTATTGTGGTTACCATCTCTCAAAATGGAAAGGGTATGGTGATCTGACTGGACTATTATTTAGAGCAAGGGAGAAACTTTTTTGCCTCGGTCAGCATATAATGAAAGAACTTCTTTCCAAACTTCCAAAATTCTATTGGCATGATTGTTATTCCTAAACATTAGTTCACTAAATGCTGTCCATTGAAAATGCTTGTCTGGTGTCCAACATTTCCCTTGCAACATAGAACTGTCCATTTCTTATTTGATCACTTAGTATCATGCCAGAATATGTCCGTGTGATGAAATGTTTTGTCACCACTCACCAGACATTACAAAGTTCAGAGCCAAGTGATTATGCCCAGGAGGAACCTCCTGATATCTCCTGAGAAGAGTAAAGGTTACATTTGTCCCCTTAACTTAGAACTATAATAACCTCATTTTATATAACCCTGAAAGGTACAACAGTTGTAAATATACAAAAGTAGTATAATACAGGTAACTATGTAAGTATGCACACTGAGTATGGTTGTATATATTCATAATCTAAACCAGAGGAGGCCTATTTGTTAACCTCAAGTTTTTCTACGAGCATCATCACGAGTTTACAAGTCACAAGTTACCAACTGAAGACAACAGTGCAAAATATTGACTAGTGAGTGAATAGATCCAAATGACTTCAGTTTTGCTAACTCGAGAATACTACCACCAAAACTGCTTCCACATCTGTACCCGTTTTCCATAGCATAAAGATAGACAGGCGTCGATGTACAGTTACTATTGAGGTAAACAAGTGTTCTGGCAGACATGGTCATGCCCATGGTGTACCATACAGGTCATTTGCATATGGATTTAAAGTTTATTTTCTTAGCAGCCAGATTGCACTTTGGCACAAAACCGCATGATCACTATGCCACTAACCCCCTTACAACTGTATATAAGTGGTTCAGAAGCAATGTAGTGGTTTAGAAGATCTGTCAGGTCTACAATGCCTCTCAAACTAATAAAAGTGCCATTTTGAGGCCTTTATTGGGAACAGAGACTGCAAACTGGTGAAGCAATGCAGAGATGATCATAGAAACTTAGATGATTGACAGCAGAAAAAGACCACACGGTCCATTTTATCTTAGGATAGACATTTGTCATGCTTAAATTCACTTTCTGTACATTTTCCAACCACATTTGCTGGAAGTTTATTTCAAGCATCTTTCAGTGTAAGATTTCCTGACATTGATTCTGATCTTTCTTCCAGGTAATCATCTTTTTATTGATATGTAAACCTGCCTATAAGTGTATGATGGGTTTACCGGAGTTACCTAGTACCTACACACAGCCATAAGTGCAGCGGCTCTCCTCTGGAATTACATCCCGCCATTACCCCTTTAGCTGTGATTGACACTCCTCGCCTCTGCCTGCGTCATGTTTGTCATGTAAATCAGGACCGCCCCTGGTGCACTTGTAGGCTGATTTGCATATCCATAAAAATATGATTACCTCCACATTGCTTCATCAGTTTGTGGCCCTGGAAGTATGTTTTTTCTTCCATTAAAGGCCCATAGAAATTACCATTATTGGTTTGGTAGGCATTTTGGACCAGATGACGACATTGACATGATTGTGATTCACTTTTAGCACTAAACAACTATTGTATGGGCAATGAATGATATTCTTATTTGACTGCTCGATTTCTTGGGAACGGTTCTTTAACTCTGTTTCTTTACATGTAGAGGCGTTGTTGTGGTCCTATTAATATTAGGGGCCTAAGGTTCCCAGATGGGTGGGCACCTGGGATCTCATAGATGTGGTAACTGATGAGCAATATGATTAACCAGAAAACTCAGATCTAAAACTAGACAATGGAGACCCACAAGGAAATAATTTCCTAGTTTATTCTAAGCTGCAGGATATTTGATTTCCCTACTGCTGCTTTGCTCTAGCTTTGTATTATTACTGCTGCTTATAAATGCATGTTGGGAATTATATACACATATATATATTTTATAAACCTGATCTATTAATCCAGGTCTTTCTGAAGGTTATATGTTAATTCCTCATTACCATACACTTTGCATTAATTTTACAGTACATTGTTACCAGTCAGCAGTATTTTCATGCATTTTCGTCTTTTTGCATATTGTACTGTCGATCAGCAGTAAATTCAAGGTATTTTTCAGAACTGCCTTTCATCTCCTAAATCTCATCCTCCTCTCTGTGTGTATACAATATCGCAGTAGGGACTGAATAGTTATTGGTGTTATCTTAAAGAAGTTCCGCCATAAAAAACATTTATCTTCTGTCTGTATGATAGAGTACAACATTAAAGTGAATGAGAAGGATGGTGAGTGCATCCTCAAATGGTTTGGCCACATTTCCCACAGCTGCATTCACTATGGGGGTAAAGCACCCCCCTGTTCTCAGGATCAATGGAGGGTCTCCACAGACGACCCACAGACTAGCAATTTATCCTTTATCCTCTGGTTCTTGTAATAGGCGCTGCTCCCCTGATTCCGGGAATTTTTTCTCTAGCTCCCACAATTTAGAAATAAGTGCTGTTAGTTTTGGTGCCTGATATACTATTTAGGTTCTGTTCTGTCAGAAGGGTGGTGTCAGACAGCAACCGGAAAGGGGTAGTGATTCTGAGCTCTGACACTGTCCAGTTCTGACTGGAGCTCTGTATCATGTTCACTTTCCTGTTCCTGCCTGACACCGCCCCCCTGTTGACAGTACAGAGCCTAAGTAGCATATCAGACACCAAAACTAACAGAACTGATTGCTCAGGAACAATGGGGGCTAGAGGAAAAAATTCCAACTTTCCAATTGAAAGGTGCTACCATCATCAACACAGAGATTCTTTACTATAAAGCTGGCCATACACATTTCTTGTATAGTTTACAACACACCTGATTCTTTTGTTCTTCGGGAGATAAGCCACTGCCAGGGGTGTCTCCCTATTGAGATCAGGTCGGCTGAGAGTGCATGCATATGGGGCAAATTGGGAGAGAGAACTGATGTTCGATAGCTATCTTGTGTGTCTGGCATGAGGCAGAAACAATTGCCCAGGGCTTATAGAACTGCCATCCTCTGAATCACACTCCTAGCTCTAAGAGCACTGGAAGTTAGGGGCTTGCACACTAGAGAAGGGGAAATTTTTTAGTGTAATAAATGCACCAAATCCTGTTGAATTGATGATTTTTCAAGTTTTATTCCACATTAATGAAAACTGGGGGCAAGTGGTCCATATGTTGGCCCACGACATCCATGATAAGAAAGTGTGGAGATCTGTGAATGCTCTCTGCGTGCTCTGTCGGTGACAACCTTCATACTGTTAGTTGTCTGCTAGCTCTGGTTGACTCTGAATAACCTTTTTGTTGATATCACAGTGTGCCTTAGAATAACCTCGGCTGGCTGTAACATTTGTGAATGAACTTTGTTGTATCTGTTCTTTGAAACATCAGATCAGACTTTGTATCTTTTATGAAATACAAACCATGATGTAACCAATATGGCTGATCTTGAGATAGCTACTTTTATTTCCTCTATGCAGACAAAGGAATATAGATAAATACTTTAAAGCATGATAGTATTCAGAATAAAGTTGCACTGATGATCAGCTGATCACCATGGTTTTAGCTTCAGACTAGAGCTAGAGCTAACACCTGTGTCAGTGTTTCAGAGGATCAAAAGAATGGATCCATTCTATGACTGACACAAACTGAGCCTGATGGACCCCATTAACTATGGGTCAATTGGATGTCTGTTCTTTTTAATTAAAATTGGGCTTGCAGGATTTTTTTCGTCCTGTGATTTCTGACAGATATGCGCCAGAGTCTCAGAACAGTGACTCGAATGCAAATGTGAGAGTAGCCTAAGCTGGTAAGGGAATTTGTCATTTATCAAGTTTTATAAAATACAAATTAGACATCTGATAAAGCTATGACTAGGACTGCTGAAAATCAGGGACCTAGAATCCATTGTTTGTAGCATCAGTGGGGGAACCTCCTTTTTTTTTTTTTTTTTTTTTTTTGATACCCACCAACTTTTAGAACAGAGTATCCCTGCTATCACACCCCCAGTAAAAAAAGAAAAACCCTATATGCCCCATTACATGCTCCCTCAGACAATC
This sequence comes from Leptodactylus fallax, assembly GCA_947044405.1. NCBI lineage: Eukaryota > Metazoa > Chordata > Amphibia > Anura > Leptodactylidae > Leptodactylus > Leptodactylus fallax. The sequence continues at coordinate 2,133,996 of CAMRHE010000104.1, read as the reverse complement.
ACTGGTGAAACAGGTCACCGCTGTGGTCGGTGAGCATTCTCAAGCATTTCCTGCTGTGTTGTGAAAAGAGATGTGCAAACCAATTCATAACAAGCCGGGTTCATTATAAACGATCCAAAAATCTTAAGTTTGGCCAATCTTGACGTTTTTGAGGTTTGCTATCCACGTTTCTTTATTATATTCTGGGTCACTCCAGACGCAAGAATATAATAAGTGTAGGCCCAGGGGGAGTACAGAAAATAAAAATCGGTCACCTTCACCTCTCATAGGCTTCCCTGCAGTTTCCAGTGCCCTTCCAATAGCATCTTCCAGAATCCTGGTTGCCATCAATGGCCCTGGGGGAAGCATGATGATATCATGACATCGGTATTAGAGATGAGCGAATGGATTCTGCAGAAGTGGAATTCGATCCGAATTTCAGGAAATCTTCGATTTTTCACGATTCCGGATTTACTGATGCTTTGTGGTAACGAATATTTAGTAAGGACCTTTGTAACATCAGACGGTCACAAGATATTCTCTAGTGATGTGATTGGGTAGGCGTGTCTTTGCTTGTTAGCAGATTCTTCCACATGAATAAAAGTTGTCCGTGCTGAAGAGAGAGAGAAATATGACCACGGCATCCAAGGGCTTCCGGCATTTTGCCGCACACACGCCCACCCCAGCTCTCTGCAGCCTGGAAATAGCTGTTTATTCGCCGCAAAGTAATTTGGATCAAAGCAAAGTTTTTGGAACTTCGAATCGAACTTTTGAGAAATTCGCTCATCTGTAATCGATATGATCCCTGAGGATTCCAGGGAAAAGACTTGAGATGTCAAGTCTGCAGGGACTCTGCTAACCGTATTACTAAAATGAAACTTACAGGCGAACCTCACGAATGTTTGTAATAGAAACTCCTGATGTTTACCATCACTAGTTTTGAACAGTAGGGAGAGGCCAGCATCAGAAGATGAGCAGCAGCGTATTGTATAGGGTGAGCCTTTTTTTTATTTCTTTCTAACCATTTTGAACCCATTGCCACCAATTTTATACAGCTGGAAAACCCCTGTAATGGGGCTGTCTCCAGATGAAAAAGCCTTTGAATACTGACGCTGACTTGGCCTTGGAAAAGTAGTATTACATGGCTTTCATTCAAATGACTTGCAGTGGCATTCTCCTCTGCCTTATCAAAGGAGGTCCAGAGTGGGGAATGTCTTCTCTATAACATTCATTTGGGTTTTCCCAGTAAAATGAATGTTTGCAGAGTGCTCATAAGCTGCAGATAGATTCCAGCAGAATTTCTACCCTCAAGTTAGTTGGTAGTGGCACATCTACAATATCTACCGTATATACAGTCATATGAAAAAGTTTGGGCACCCCTATTAATCTTAATCATTTTTAGTTCTAAATATTTGGGTGTTTGCAACAGCCATTTCAATTTGATATATCTAATAACTGATGGACACAGTAATATTTCAGGATTGAAATGAGGTTTATTGTACTAACAGAAAATGTGCAATATGCATTAAACCAAAATTTGACCGGTGCAAAAGTATGGGCATCTCAACAGAAAAGTGACCTTAATATTTAGTAGATCCTCCTTTTGCAAAAATAACAGCCTCTAGTCGCTTCCTGTAGCTTTTAATCAGTTCCTGGATCCTGGATGAAGGTATTTTTGACCATTCCTCTTTACAAAACAATTCCAGTTCAGTTAAGTTTGATGGTCGCCGAGCATGGACAGCCCGCTTCAAATTATCCCACAGATGTTCAATGATATTCAGGTCTGGGGACTGGGATGGCCATTCCAGAACATTGTAATTGTTCCTCTGCATGAATGCCTGAGTAGATTTGGAGCTGTGTTTTGGATCATTGTCTTGCTGAAATATCCATCCCCGGCGTAACTTCAAATTCGTCACTGATTCTTGTACATTATTCTCAAGAATCTGCTGATACTGAGTTGAATCCATGCGACCCTCAACTTTAGCAAGATTCCCGGTGCCGGCATTGGCCACACAGCCCCAAAGCATGATGGAACCTCCACCAAATTTTACAGTGGGTAGCAAGTGTTTTTCTTGGAATGCTGTGTTTTTTTGACGCCATGCATAACGCCTTTTTGTATGACCAAACAACTCAATCTTTGTTTCATCAGTCCACAGGACCTTCTTCCAAAATGAAGCTGGCTTGTCCAAATGTGCTTTTGCATACCTCAGGCGACTCTGTTTGTGGCGTGCTTTCAGAAACGGCTTCTTTCGCATCACTCTCCCATACAGCTTCTCCTTGTGCAAAGTGTGCTGTATTGTTGACCAGTGACACAGTGCACAGTGACACCATCTGCAGCAAGATGATGCTGCAGCTCTTTGGAGGTGGTCTGTGGATTGTCCTTGACTGGTCTCACCATTCTTCTTCTCTGCCTTTCTGATATTTTTCTTGGACTGCCACTTCTGGGCTTAACAAGAACTGTCCCTGTGGTCTTCCATTTCCTTACTATGTTCCTCACAGTGGAAACTGACAGGTTAAATCTCTGAGACAACTTTTTGTATCCTTCCCCTGAACAACTATGTTGAACAATCTTTGTTTTCAGATCATTTGAGAGTTGTTTTGAGGAGCCCATGATGCCACTCTTCAGAGGAGATTCAAATAGGAGAACAACTTGCAATTGGCCACCTTAAATACCTTTTCTCATGATTGGATACACCTGGCTATGAAGTTCAAAGCTCAGTGAGGTTACAAAACCAATTTTGTGCTTCAGTAAGTCAGTAAAAAGTAGTTAGGAGTATTCAAATCAATAAAATGATAAGGGTACCCAAATTTTTGCACCGGTCAAATTTTGGTTTAATGCATATTGCACATTTTCTGTTAGTACAATAAACATCATTTCAATCCTGAAATATTACTGTGTCCATCAGTTATTAGATATATCAAATTGAAATGGCTGTTGCAAACACCCAAATATTTAGAACTAAAAATGATTAAGAATAACAGGGGTGCCCAAACTTTTTCATATGACTGTAAGTAATATATTCGTACAAATTCACTAAACTTCTTATATAGATTTTAAAAGTAAAATGCTTAAATTTACTAGTGGAATCCACCTGAATGCACTTACAATGTTGCCCAGTTTAAGGGGAAAATGTACCTATGTATACTGTACACTGCCCTTTATGACATTGCAGACTGTTAGCATATGGGTCCATAAAAAGTATACTGTATTCTCTAAGCTCAGGTCTTCTTGTGCCCTTGATGAACTCTTTCCCTCCTCTTAGATAAATAACGTTGTCTCTTTGTAAAACTTGATGCTTTGCCAATAACTTTTGTCATCAGTCAGTAAAAGGGTAGGACTGATGGCAATATACTGTGTCACTCAATGAACGCCTGATCAGCCAGGTTTGCAACATTCAGAAGCAAAGTCCGTTTTGTTGCCTACTTAGGAAGATTTAGATTCTATTCTCATTGGCATTATTAGATTCCATCAGGATTTTCAGTAATTTTTTTTTTTTTTTGGTGACAATAGTGCAGCCTGCATTTTAACCATTGCTGTCAATATCCTTTAGAAAGCATCTCAGCATAGTTATAGCAAGATGTTAGTGTAAACATTTGCTATATGATTTAATACTGTATATTCAGCTCTGTCAGTCATGCATAGGGAAGCTAGGATCCCATGGCTAATATCCATATGTGAACTTGTTATATAGTATTTCCATATTGTGCAATGCTGGATGACCCACATCATGTAAACAGCCTCAAGCCATTTAAAGGGGTTTTGTCATTAAAGACAGTTATCACCTATCCACAGGATAGGGATTCAGTGTCAGATCGCTTGGGATCTGACCACTGTGACCCTCAGAGATCAGGAGAAATGGGGCCCAGAAGTCCAAGTGAATATAATGCAAGTGTGTTTCATGACCAATACTCCATTCACTTTATAGGGCTTCTGGAACTGCATTCTCTGGAAGCCCCATAGAATTGAATGGATTGCTGGCCTTGCAATGACAAAGAACCCTTTAAAGAGAATGTCATCTGTTTCTTGTAGAACAATACTGTAAAGTGAACACATCATCTATACTTGTATAAGAAGCAGTGAATATTCATTGAAACATTACATTAACTATGCTAAGACAGCTTCAAAGGATACATGAATAAAAATATAATCCTTGTATAATCCACAGTGCCACATTAGAGTAAGGTGCGGAACTGGCTTCATAGTTAGAGATGGGTGAATATTTCTGCTTAGTCTATTATGACTTGTAGCAGCTGACACATTTTCAGTGAATCCTGGAAAATTACATTATCCCAATGGTATGATGTCATAGTGGGCATTATCCCTCTACTGTGACATCACTGTAGGTATTATTCCTGTATTGTGACATCACTTTCTGCATTATTTGTACTGGTAAATCCCAATGTGCGTTATTCCTGTGTGTAAAGGAGACCAAAATAATGGTTCACTTTTCAAGCTTTCAGCTTAAGGTGATTATGGTAAAGAGAGGCTCCATTACAAGTTTTGCTATGGCACCCCATGGTTACTTGACTCTCTTCAGACCCCATAGTATAATTAACGGAGGCCTGGGGAAGATGAGTAAACATAACAGTTACTCACCTCCCCTAGGCTCTGGCACAGGTCTTCGTCCTTTTCGAGTCTCTTCTGGCCTCCTAAATGATGTCAGGGACCACTGAGGCCTGTGATTGTGTCACACGATGTCAAGACGCTGAGTGACTCAGAGCAACCATGTATTACATAGTCATCCATTCATTTGAAAGAGGGCCATGTAATATCACACGTGTTCAGGAGAGGACGCTACTTCCCATGTGATCACAGCTCATCGCTGGATCCTTGAGCTGCCAGACATATGACCATTAGCTAATCACCAGCAAGGCTTAATTTAGAACAGGGGTTGCCCCACTTGGACAACCTTTGTAAGGCTGGGTTCACATGTGGCATATTTTGTGTTTCTAGAGGGGCAAAAACACATTGTCCAAAATGTGAACATCTTCATAGAATCAGATTGAGGAACATTTCTTAGAAATATCTTTCCTTTAAAGAATCATCCTGATCAGAGCAAGAAACTTGACACACAAGCACTCTGAGATTTTTGGACGATTAATGGTGCAGTTCTGAACTTCACCACACCCCTGCCCAGCTACACGATGATGTGTGAATGAGGCTTCAGATGAGCATCCTTTCCTCTTCAAGCTCTGGTTAAGAACTTCACACATTCTACACCATTTGTGATGTCAAGTGGTACAGTGCCTTGCGAAAGTATTCGGCCCCCTTGAACTTTTCAACTTTTTGCCACATTTCAGGCTTCAAACATAAGGATATAAAATTTTTATTTTTTGGTCAAGAATCAACAAGTGGGACACAATCGTGAAATGGAACGAAATTTATTGGATATTTTAAACTTTTATAAAAAATAAAAAACTGAAAAGTGGGGCGTGCCAAATTATTCGGCCCCCTTAAGTTAATACTTTGTAGCACCACCTTTTGCTGCGATTACAGCTGCAAGTCACTTGGGGTATGTCTCTATCAGTTTTGCACATCGAGAGACTGAAATTCTTGCCCATTCTTTCTTGGAAAACAGCTCGAGCTCAGTGAGGTTGGATGGAGAGCGTTTGTGAACAGCAGTTTTCAGCTCTTTCGTAAGATTCTTGATTGGATTCAGGTCTGGACTTTGACTTGGCCATTCTAACACCTGGATACGTTTATTTGTGAACCATTCCATTGTAGATTTTGCTTTATGTTTGGGATCATTGTCTTGTTGGAAGATAAATCTCCGTCCCAGTCTCAGGTCTTTTGCAGACTCCAACCGGTTTTCTTCCAGAATGGTCCTGTATTTGGCTCCATCCATCTTCCCATCAATTTTAACCATCTTCCCTGTCCCTGCTGACGAAAAGCAGGCCCAAACCATGATGCTGCCACCACCATGTTTGACAGTGGGGATGATGTGTTCAGGGTGATGAGCTGTGTTGCTTTTACGCCAAACATATCGTTTTGCATTGTGGCCAAAAAGTTCGATTTTGGTTTCATCTGACCAGAGCACCTTCTTCCACATGTTTGGTGTGTCTCCCAGGTGGCTTGTGGCAAACTTTAAACGAGACTTTTTATGGATATCTTTGAGAAATGGCTGTCTTCTTGCCACTCTTCCATAAAGGCCAGATTTGTGCAGTGTACGACTGATTGTTGTCCTATGGACAGACTCTCCCACCTCAGCTGTAGATCTCTGCAGTTCGTCCAGAGTGATCATGGGCCTCTTGGCTGCATCTCTGATCAGTCTTCTCCTTGTTTGAGATGAAAGTTTAGAGGGACGGCCGAGTCTTGGTAGATTTGCAGTGGTCTGATACTCCGTCCATTTCAATATGATCGCTTGCACAGTGCTCCTTGGGATGTCTAAAGTTTGGGAAATCTTTTTGTATCCAAATCCGGCTTTAAACTTCTCCACAACAGTATCACGGACCTGCCTGGTGTGTTCCTTGGTCTTCATGATGCTCTCTGCGCTTTAAACAGAACCCTGAGACTATCACAGAGCAGGTGCATTTATACGGAGACTTGATTACACACAGGTGGATTATATTTATCATCATCAGTCATTTAGGACACCATTGGATCGTTCAGAGATCCTCACTGAACTTCTGGAGTGAGTTTGCTGCACTGAAAGTAAAGAGACCGAATAATATTGCACGCCCCACTTTTCAGTTTTTTATTTTTTACAAAAGTTTAAAATAACCAATAAATTTCGTTCCACTTCACAATTGTTGAAGCCTGAAATGTGGCAAAAGGTTGAAAAGTTCAAGGGGGCCGAATACTTTCGCAAGGCACTGTATCTATGAGGTCATATGACCTGTGATTACATAACTGTTCTACATATTAAGTTCACAACATTAACTTTTTCCCATTGCAACCAGTTTTGACCATTCAGAGACAGCCCCATTTTTCAGATCTGATGTGTCACTTTATATGGGGAGTGTTCAATAATTTATCAACCTGAATATAAAAACGAAATTGAATTGAAGTTTTTACTTTTCAGTGTAATCCCCCTTAACTTCAACACACTTATTCCACTTTGTCTCCAGTGACTGGATGCCCTTAGAATAGATGGAGACTTCTGCTGCTGCAGGAACCCTGTTACTGCCTCTTTGGCTGCATTATTATCAGGAAATAATTCTCCACGCAGAAATTTCTTCAGATTCCGAAAGAGAAAGTAATGGCTGGGAGCTAGGTCTGGACTGTACCGTGGATGGTTAAGCTCCATGAGGCCACATTCCCTGATGATTCCTGTAATTTGCGAGACTTGTGAGCTGGCGCAGTTGTCGGCAGGTGTTTTGCTGCTTCACAACTTTCGACAGTGTTTCTCTTTTAATTGCTTCATGTAATGCCTTCATTGTTGAAGCATAGGTGTCTCCAGTAATTGTTGTCTTGTGTGGCATGAATTCTAGTAATAAGACACCTTCCAGCCGACTGCTGCACATGAACGTTCTTTGGAATTGGTGACCCCTTGTGCTTCCATTGTATGGATTCTTGTTTGTTTCAGGATCATGGTAGTGGACCCATATTTCATCACCCATAACAACCGGAGAATACATTTATTCTAAGTATGTCTAAATTCTAATAATCACGTCTAATTCATGTTTCTTGCTCATGTGTCAACATTTGTGGCACCCACCAGAAACTGACCTTTTAACCTGATAACACGATACAACATTATACTACTAACCTGATCAAAACATCATGAATGTTACTGGAAACCATGTCAACTGAAATGCCTATAACACTGACTTTGACCCAACGATCTACCAAAATCATGGCCTCAACTTTATAGCACATTTCCTCTAAAGGTGTTTCGAGAGATCGCCCTGAATGGGGGTTATCTTCAATTGATTCCCTACCCCATTTAAGCTGCTGGGCCAAAACTTTACTTGGCAGTAGGAAGGTGCATATTGACCATATACAGCAATCTTCCTTTCTAAGATTTCTTTCTTCCTTTGTAAGGAATTTAATCATGGAACACCACTCCCTAAATTTGCTTGTAAACCTGCAATGTACTGCTCTTGCCATCCTGTCACTTCCAGTGCTTTCATCAGACTGAACTGCTACTGTGTGTGTTGCATATCTAGACATATAGATAACTTATTGAACAACCCTTGTATGACACATCATATAAGGTTTCAGCTCTGGAATGCTTTACTTAGCCAAGTACCTTTGATAACACAGTGTACATGTTATTTGTAAACTTTGATCAATATTTTTTGCGTTTATTTATGAAAAACAGGAAATTTGGAAAAAATTTCCAAATGTGAAATACTCTACTTTACAGAAACATTGATTTAACACCCAAATCAGTTAATAAATATTATCTACCATACCTCTGCTTTATGTTGGCATCATCTTTTGATCATCCTTGAATTTATTTTAGATATTAGACCAGCAAATCTTACAATATGAAAATTTTCCCAGTATATACTACTCGGTGTCCAATATGTTGTGCCCAACTTATGGCATAGTGGAAAGTCAGCTCTCCAGTTATTATACTCTATTTCCTAATTTTGGAAATGCCCTACATGTGGCGCTAATCTTTTGCCTGGAAATAAGACTCAGAAATGAAAGGGAAAAGAGCACCATGCGCATTTGAGGCCTAATTTGTTTATTTACACTGTTTTGGAGCAATTGCAGAGGCTTTGAGCCCAAGAGTGGTTCCCAAAAATTAAAAAGAAAATTGAAATGATTAAAGAAATCTGCCATTTCAGTGCCCAATATTTTCTGGTAATGTATCCATATGAGGGCTTGGTTGCACTTTTTTAATGTCACCATTTTGAGGTGCCATAACGTAATGAAATTATTAACTGTTTCTTTACATATACGATGTACTTCCATGAAAATGCGTTGGCACCCCTTGAACATGGCATGGGGCTGTATGTTACAGCTGATGCCAGCCCTCTATGGTGCCTGCATAGCTCCTGAGCAGGCTCCATGTACATGATAAAATGGTATGCCATGTTGTGGAAATATTTAAGTATTGAGTGGGTTTGGTGAACATATTTGTCATTATATTGGTCAGGGGGTTTTGCACCATTGTGCAATCAAACTGGTTGAACTTTAGACCACTTCTAAAGCGTTGTCTAAACAAATTTCCTGAAATTCATCCTTTACAGGGATCAGGATTTTGCTGTAAGAAGACTGCACTCCCTTGCTACCTCCTGAGGTGGTCCTGGACCTGGTAGCAGCTGGCCCAGTGGGACAAGAGGCATAGGTGCAAAGTACCAGGTCAGGCAAGACAATAGTTACATCCATGCAGATGGTCAGGGCAGGCAGCAATGATTCAGTAGTCACGTGTAAACATGTGGTTGAAGCAGACAGCAAGGAATTAGCGGTGAGGCACAATCTAAGAGTCAGGCACAAGAGTCAGACAAGACAGGAACAGCAGACAGTAGCTTGGTCAGAAACCAGCCGAAAGGTCGGAACCGATAACCGGCACATACAGGTGCATCTCAATAAATTAGAATATCTTTGAAACGTTCATTCATTTCAGTAATTCAGTAATACAATTCATAATCAGCTTCCTCCATGATCGTGTGTCCTACTGAACCAGACTGAGGGACCATTTGAAGGCTTAGGAAACCTTGGCAGGTGACACTGAATTTACAATACTGAACTTTTTTACAATATTCTAATTTTCTTGGATTTGGGTTTTCATTACCTGTAATCCATAATCAACATTTACAGAAATAAAACACTTGAAATAGAACACTCTGTGTGTAAAGAATCTAGAAAATATAGGAGGTCACTTTTTTAATTTAATTACTGAAAGAAATAAATGTTTCAAAGATATTCTAATTTATTGAGATGCATCTGTATTACAGCTTGTTTAACACGCTAAAACCTTTGCTGACCCAGACAGACAGGATTGGGGAGGAATAATGTGTGCAGACTGACCCATGAAATAAAAGAGAGGAATAATGCGCCAACCCTGTGGGCTGGTCCAGCAGCGATAAACAAAGGTAACCAAACTGCAGTGGTGCCTTCTGGGAGTAGTAGTATGATGATGGGTGCAGATCACCATCATTACAGTAATCTTTTTTTTTTTTTTTTTTTTTTTTAACTTTTTTGTAGTAAATAGACTCCCTAGCAATGCTCTAACAATTTCTCCCTAGCAATGCTCTAAGTGTTACCAGCGTTTGTCTGTCCTGTATACACTGTGTATTGCCAGTGTGTACAGATGTAGCCATTGGCAAAGGAAGGTAACTTCAAAGCTGTATCTCCGGTTTTATACCACTTAAAACAGTGGTTTTGGTGCCATTTAACTTGTGATATCTACTGCTATTTGTATGGGATGGACTATCCCTGGCAATGCTTTGTTTGAGCATTGCTAGGGAGAACTTTAGAGCTTATTTTTTACTAAAAGGAAGTAAAAAAGTTTAATGAAGTACAATTCAAATTGTTTGCCAAACATCCCCCTACACAATAGTAAGAGGAAAAGAAAGTAGTGAAATGACAGTATGACAGTTACACTTTAATGCCTATGGATTAAGAATGGGATGTTCTAAATGCTCCTGTAGGTGTAATGTATATGTGTCCCCATACTTGTGTCCATAGCCACTAAAAGTAGAAAGGCTTCCTGCCAATCAAGCCTAGCTATTACAAGCAGTAAAATTACCTAAAAGTACAAAGTGGAGAACTGCTACAGTAAGCCTTTGGGGCTGAACAGGTGAGGATCATATACTTTGCTGCTGTAAAAGACAAAATACCATATTCAGTCCATTAATTGGCTGATAGGTATTGCTATCATTTCAGTCTGTATTAATGGTAGCCATTACCAACTCTTGTGCAAGTCCAACAAGAAATCTTCCATATTGTACAATGTTGTTATATTTAACCCCTTAAGGACGCAAGGTAGTTTGTATGTTAATGCTCGGCGACATTTTTTCATATTTTCCCTCTCTGTCTTTCAAAATTCATAACTTTTTTTTTTTATTTTTCTGTCAACATAGGTATTTGAGGGCTTATTTTTTTGGTGTGACGAACTGTACTTTTATTTTCCACCATTTTGGGGTATATATAATGTTTTGATTATCTTTTATTTAAGTTTTTTGGGGGTCCATGTGAAATTAACACACAATTCTATCATGATTTTTTGCATTTTTTATGGTATTCACTCTGCATTAAAAATGATATGGCAGCTTTGTCTGGTCATTACGATTACAGTGATACCATATTTATATTGGTTTTTATTACGTTTTACTGATTTTACAAATAAAACGTCACTTTTTGAAAATGAACGATTTTCCTGTGGTCACCGTATTTTCACGGCTATAACTTTTTTTACTGTACTGTTGACAGAGATATGTCAGGGCTCTTTATTTGTGGGACAAGTTGTACTTTTTAATGGTACCAATGTTTGGTATGTATGACTTTTTTTGATCACTTTTTATTGTTATTTTTTTGGGAAAGCAAAGTAACCAAAATATGTTAATTTGCACATTGATATATGTATATTTTGTTTTTGTTTTGTTTTTTTGTTTTTTTACAGTGTTCACTAATAAATAACACTATTTTTGGATAGTGGGGACTTATAAGCATGTAGGGATATCTGACATGTTTGCTAATTTATTTTTGTTTACATTATATATATTTCTTGAATAGGTGGTTTTTTTTTAAAACGTTTTATTATTTATTTATTTTTGTGTGGTTTTTTTCATTTTTTTCCCTGTCCCACACGGGGACTTGAAGCACATTAGTTCCAATGGGAACTATGTATAGACAGTAAGGAGGCTGTGCCCTGACAATTCTTGTTGCCATGGCAACCCCTCGGAACCCGCAATCTTTTCGCGAGGGGTGATGGGGGTGATCTTGCCGACAGACCCCCTGGACGCCGTGATCACTATTGATCATGGCATCCAGGGGTTTAATCTGCCAGAGTCGGAGTATCTTCCGACCTTTGTGGCTGGTCCCGGCCCTCAGCTGTGTAACACAGCCTAGAGCCGGAAGTAATGTCACAGGCACAACTTCTGTGCCCGCAGAATTACAGCACCGTACTATTAAGGCACTGAGCGTTAACCATATGCTCAGTGCGACATTATAGTATGCCACAGAGTGGGAAAGGGGTTAAAGGGAGTCTATCAATAAAAAAAAAAACACTTTTAAGCTAATGGCACGTTGTAATGGCCTTTAAAAAGACCATTCTTCTCCTACCTTTCATTATTGTCTTTTCCCAGTCGTTTCTGTAAAAATCCGTTTCTTCAATTATGGAAATGATACTCACGGAGCACCCGGGGCGTTCCTCCGTGGTAGCGAGCACCCATCGCGTCATCGCTTGTCACCGCCCATTAATCTGTTGTGATGACTCCCATCTTGGTCTTCTCTTCTACTTCCTCTGACGCAGCGCTGGAAGGCAGCAACTGCGCATGACGGGCCGCCATTTTCCGGGGGTCTGTACTGCGCCTATTGTGAAAGACCACCGGAAAATGGCGGTGGTCTTTCTGTCATTTTCAGTTCTTCAGAGTTTCTTTATTCAAAACTTGAGGAAAATGATCTATCTGCAATGTCTCTGGGCTAGCAGTGTGGAGATGGTGCTAGTGCAGAAGGTCCCAGATTGCAGCCACTGAGGCCCGGTTCACATCTGCATTCGGGTTTCTGTTCGGGGAGTCCGCTTGGGGACCCCCTGAATGGAAACCTATACGCTTAAAAAGGCGGTTTATGCTTGCAGCACTTTCCTCTCCGCTTGCTTCGTGAGGAAACCGAGTGGAAATCACACAGACCCCATTATAGTCTATGTGGTCCACGGGTTTCCCAGATAAACCATTTTTATGCGTATAGGTTTCCTTTTATGAAAAGATAAGGGCCTTAACCTTTTATATCACTGTGGTTTTGGCCCACATATACTCTTACAGGACCTGGGTGACACAGCAATGAGTGGGTTGCACTTGTGTGATATTAAAGGGAGCTCCCTGCTATGGGTGTCCTGCATGTTGGCGTTTTGAGTTGCCCTTGATGGTAAGTGTGATGAGATACAGTAGCAGTAGAACAGGCAATGCTTGAATTAGTATACTTAGTTACAGAGTAACATGGTGTCACAATTCACTTACAGCAAGCAGTATCCACACCTCTAGATATTCTACAAACATCAATGAAAATGGTGTCTGCTCTTCACTCCCATGCTCTAGTACTCTGTCCCTTTCAACTGTGGCAATTGCTTTCAGCCATAATTGGGAATACTTGGCTTTGAATTCTGGGCACACACTGACCTAAAGGGTATGTGCTTGTCATTTGTCTTAGGAGCCCTCATAATACAAACCTCACGCATCTGTCGCTATACATGACCATTGTTCTAGTTCAAGCATAGGCTGTTCACTGTGTAATGATGATAAGTGACAACAAGCCATAAGCCTCCCCAGCAAGGGTGTGTTCTGATTTTACCATTTTATCCAACTCTGGTTTATCCCTTTCATTTTTGAATGTTCCTTCCCTTGCAAGTTTATGCAACACACCCTGACTATAATAATCTGCTGTTTAGACGATTCAGACAGTAAAAAGACTCGCTCATAAAAGATCACCTCATATTTTTTTTTTCTCAGGATAGATCTAATGAAGAAAATGAATGCTTTCTAGTAAATCACTTCATGATTTATATTAGATTTTGTTCCATTGAGTGAGTTACAAAGTCACGTTCTGCATGAATTACTTTCTGTGCATTTTGTTACTATATCAATATTGGTAACATAATTGATCTGTTTTTTCGTAGGACCAGTATGAATATATCATTGCCAAACAAGCCATTTTTATTTTTTTTTATACTTTTTAGCAATTTTGCACAATAACTACATGTTTTACTGAAAAAATAATTTTGATATTGCCTTACTGACCGAAAGTTCTCCTGTATGCTCCATGTTAATGAAACACTGGTGCACTTGTGTGAGAAGTCCACCATTCATTTTGTGGGGCTGCCAGAGATATCCTTTGGATAATTGGGAATAAGTATCTCTATGGTACAACCCTTTTTCTTTTGTTTCCCCAGAGGCAGTGGTGAACCTAGCCTCTTTGCTGCCTGAGGCGGACTATAGAAAGACGCCCCCCCCCCCAAAAAAAACAAAAAAACAAAACTGAGTTTCCATGCTACTAGTTTAACACACTGTTATCGTCGCACAATATACACAATACACAAAGTTATAAAACAGTTTTTAAGAATTCTTCTTCCTGTATTACTTCAGTATCAGATCAACAACACGGCATTAACAATGAAAGTAACTTCACACATCTTCTGCTTGGTGGATGGACGAGCCCACGTTGCCCCCATTCTCTATAATAGGAGCCCCGCAGATAGCTGAGTACTGGACTTCGGCTATCTTTGGCACTCCCATTGAAGTGAATGAGAGCCACGCGGGTTCGTCCATCCACCAAGTGACATGCCTATATATATGGCTGCAGCCAGGCTGGATTCCCACCTAGTGGGGGGGAAAAACCCCAATTCTCAGGCTCAGTGGGGGTCTCAGCAGACAGACCGCCATCAATCAGGTATTTATCCTCTATCATTTAGGTGAATACAGGGCAGTAACATTCTGTGACTTACAGGTGACGTCTCTGACTAATCCTTCACATTTCCCTTCTCTTCCCTCTGGACCACCATGACCACTTCTTCCAGCTGTGACTTGTCTCTGTAAAGGTTGCAACACAGACATCTTTGGCTCCTCACTTTTCCAGGCATCCAACCCACATTGTCCTCACCTACACAAAGCCCCCATTCTGCTGCTACCCCCAATTATATAATATATGATATAACCCCCCATAATGAATAATACCCCCAAGTGCATCTTTATATTAATAATGTCCGTGTGTACCCTGTATAAATAGTGCCCCTTATTAATAATACCCCAGGTGTTAACTAATTAAAAGGTTTTCCAGGTCATTAATAAACTAATCAGTGGGGTTCAAAAACCCAGGACCCCCACTGATCAGCTGTTTGAATGGTACCTGTGTAAGCGCCGTGACCGCTTCTCTGTTTACATAGTGTCATTCATCTCATAGCGGCCATGTAATGTAACTGCAGCCTCGTCCTGTACATGTCTACAGTATGTGACAAGGCTACAATTACATCACACGGTCATTATAAACAGACAGCGTATAATATAAACAGGTGCCATAGCCCATGTTTATAGCGCTCCATTTACACACACTATAATGTTCCACAGCAGCCCCTGCACACAGTATTACACAGTGTTATGGCCCGCAGCGGCCCCTGCACACTGTATTATGCCTCTCAGCGGCCCCTGCACACGGTATTATGCTCCATAGTGGTCCCTGCTCACGGTATTATGCCCTGCATTGGCCACTGCACACGGTATTATGTTCCACAGCAACTCCTGCACACAGTTTTATGCCCCATATTGGCCCATGCACACGGTATTATGCTCCATATTGGCCCCTGCACACGGTATTATGCTCCACAGTGGCCCCAGCACACGGTATTATGCTCCATAGTGGCCCCTGCACTGGTATTATGCTCTATGGTGGCCCTTGCACTGGTATTATGCTCCATAGTGGCCCCTGCACTGGTATTATCCTCCATAGTGGCCCTTGCACTGGTATTATGCTCCATAGTGGCCCCTGCACTTGTATTATGCTCTATAGTGGCCCCTGCACTTGTATTATGCTCCAGAGTGGCCCCTGCACAGGGTATTATGCTCTACAGTGGTCCCTGCACAGGGTATTATGCCCCATAGTGGCCGACCCATGAACTATTATTATACTCTGGGGTCTTTTCAGACCCCAGAGTATAATGATTGGAGACCCAGGGGAGAATACAAACATAAAAACCAGAGTTACTTACCTATCCTGGACACTGGTGCACTCCTTGCAGCTTTCGGCCCTGTTTAATTGCGCACACACGTCACGTGATCAGGCCGGCGATGCGACCTGATGACGTCACCAGAGGCCTCAAGCCTGCTCGGAGTTACATCGGATCGCAGGAGGTGAGTAACACTGGTTTTTATGTTCCCTCACCAACCCTAGGCCTCCGATTATTATACTCCGGGGTCTGAATAGGCCCCGTAGTATAATAATAGTAGTATTTGCGGCCCGCGGCCGCTCACAGCGGCATCCACTTCCCTTTCTGCGGCCTATAGCAGAAGGGGAAGCGGGGGCGGCCACGAGCAGACGCGGGGTAGGTAAATAAATAGGCCCTGACCTGCCGGGGATACTCCAACAGGTTACGGCCTATTTATATATATAAAAAAAAAAGCTATACTCACCTGCGATGCCTTGATGCAGCCGCCGCCGCCTCCTCTTCTTGTCCGCGACGTCTGTGTCTCAGCATAGGCGGCGTGATGACGTCATTGTATCGCCGCCTGCGCTGAGATGCGACGTCTTGTAAACCAGCCCAGGACAGGCCCCGCTCAGCTCTGGTTTTTTTTTTTTTTTTTTTAAAGCGGCCTGTCCTGGGCTGGTTTACATTAAATAGTAAAAATGCCGCCCCCCGGACAGTGCCGCCTCACTTCGCCTCATTAGCGGTGCGCCCCTGCCCAGAGGACTTCTACACAGTAGAGGGCTTTAAGATGCATAGTATTTCAAAGGATTATTGCCTGCCAGCATTACAATGCCAGGCAAAGTGTTAGATCATGCCTCTTGCATGGCCTCATAGAAAAATATGTATGGAAGACTTGGAGGTCTTTATAGTAGAGTACCCCCAGCAACTGCATTGTAGATGAAGCCCACTTCCACTGTCAAATATCTTGGCTGGAAAATGCTTGTTTGTGGAAAGTAGGCACTATATAGCTTTTTTATTGTAAAAACTATTCAGGTTCCTAAGATTGGGAAACTGTTGAAGTAGTTATTCTTCTTCATAATATGGCACTTGATCAATGATGTTCATCCCAAGGTGGTAGTAGCTGACAGACGCTACTCTTATAATGGTATATCTCTGTTCACAATTCAATTTCTTAAGCATAAGATTACACTAAATAGACCCTGTCACTACTTTTGACAAACCTGTACTTGTATTTCCCATGAAATAATTCTGTAGCATCTTGTCGTAGACCTTTGTGTTGTACTCTGTTATTACTCTTAGATATGTATAATCTCTCTGGCACTGCCCAATGCTTTCTGACTCTGGGAACACACATCTTTGATAAAGGAAATGTTAATACACTCACCTTCTCAAAGGTGATCTGTCACAATAAGGCTGAGCCCAAAAGCTGCATTTTTGTTGTAAATTTTGTTGCCTTTTTGGCGTCAAAGTCAATGCTTCAAAAGAAATAAAAAATAAAACAAATGCATATATAATCCTTTCTGCTAAATTCACTCATGGCTTTGGCTCAAAAAAATAAGCGTCAGCACCAACCAGGGCAATAGACCGGAGTCCCAAGATTTTGGCCCCAGGATTTTTCCTAAATGGAACAAACCTAACTAAACTTTCTACCTGTTCCCTATTCTGCCTATCATTTTCCTATTCCTAAAATTAACTGCTTGCCTGCAGCTCAACAAATGTAACTATTCAGTGGGCTGGGGTATAACATTGCATGGACATTTTAAAACCTTGTTGCTTGGCCTGCAGCTGCAAGAGAGAGAAGCCCACTGCCAGTGATAGCTAAACTCCCCATAGAGAAGGAAGGGTTGGTATATTACTGCCCCTGCCTTCTTGATCACTATATATATACACAGCACCCAGATATCACTGTGATCAACAGCTGCCGGATCTCGGGAGTATTAGAAGAGACTCACTGCAGAGCTGATCTGGGTCAAGAGTTTGTATTTCCTCCCTAACTAGAGCTAATATGTCAGCAGCATTTACAAGAAAAGAAGATAAAAAAAAACTACCACTAGCTCACAATGGTAAATTTAATGGCCAATTGCAACTTAAAAAAAAAAAAAAAAAAAAAGAAAAACAGTAATTTTACACCCCCTTTATTTTTTTTTACATTTTTTGCGATGTTAAACAAAATAAACTAAATTACATAAAATAAATCCCTTTGTGTATCTAAAGATGTAAAAACACACAGGGTTTCAAATCTGCATTTACGAAAAAAATCTGAAAATGTGGTCTTGAACTGGTTAACTCATCCAGTTGAACTTTGTAATGAAGACTAAAAACGGACACAAAAAACTGATTGAAATTGATTTACAGCCAGCAATGTTTGAGAATATTCCAAACCAAATACTGTAAATGTATAACTGTTTGACCCAGACAGTTCATGTTCCTGACTCAGAGGTCTACATGAAACAGATTTAGACTCTAATGTAATCGCTGTGGTTTCAACACTTGTATCAAATGTTGAAAAGTCACAAGAAGATCACACATCTAAAGTAAAAATAATTAATAGAATCAGAGGGTAATCACACATTTAGCGAATCAATCCACAAGGCAATTGGGGCCATGGGCTGGTTGATGGTTTTCTTTCTCTGATTTCCCACACACTTCACTATTTAGACTACTTAACTTAAGCTCTGTACAGTTTTACTACTTGCATTTAGAATGAGTTTGTCATTATAGACTTCTTTTAGGGGAACCTGTCACTTTTGAACAAAGCAGCATGTTATAGAGCAAAATAAGCTGAACAGATTGATATACAGTTTTGTGGTTAAAGATTCAGTATAACTTTTAACTTACTGAAGCACTGACAATACTTAGGAACACAGTAAGTGATCCACATTAGTGATTGATAGTTATATCTTTATGCATGCTATAAATGGAAGACTACCAATCGTTGAGAACCCCCCACCCCACCCACTGCCCTGAAAGATCAGTGATAAAGTTTTAAACATAACACCTACTCAGGGAACACCACTATGATCACGGAACATTAGCCCCTCAGGTGCCATAGTCAGATACAGGCCCAATTCTAGATTATCTGTTGCCTGAGGCAAAAATTAAAATGCCCCCCACCCCTTTTCCATTAGAGTGTTCCCTCCACTGGGGAAAAAAAATAAACGTCCTGTTTGTAATACTGCTCCAATAGCACCTCCCATAGGTAATAGATCCCTCCCCCACACACACACATAAGTAATGCTATTACCCGTGGGGGAACACTATTACTATCCCCACACGTCTTCTCTCTAACATAAGCAATATTATTAATGTGAGGGGGGCACTATTACTGCAATAGTGCCCCCCACCGGCAATAGTCTCCCCCTACATAAGACATGTTAGTAACTGTGGGGAGCACTATTACAGTAATAGTGCCCCTCACATAAATAATGCTATTTGTGGGGGGCACTATTACAGTAATGGAGCCCCTTCACAGGTAATATTCTACCCCCCCCCAACATAAGCAATGATATTACCTGTGTGTGGGGGCACTATTACTTTAATAGATCCCTAATAGTGTCCCCACAGGTAATTGTCTCCTCCACAACATAAGCAATGCTATTTTTATCTGTGAGGGGGGCATAATTACTGTAATAGTGCCCCCCCAGGCAATAGTTTGACCCTACCTAAGTCATGTTGTTAGTTGTGGGGGCACTGTTACAGTAATAATCCCCATCTCTCCACATGATGATCTGTTTGCTTTTAACTGTAATTATATTTTACTTACTTTTCACATATGTGGCACCCAGGACCTTTTCTGGCACACAGGATGTGTGCATCTTCTATTCTGCTCTCTGAAACACAACTTCAGCCCTATTGTATCGCTGGGAACCCAGGGGCAGAATAGAAGATGCCTGGAGGTGTCTCTAATGCTGTGTGGGAGGCGGTGGCGGTGAGGGGTTCCGGGAGAGATGTGCAGTTTGGCACTCACTGTCTGCATCTGACCCGCTCGCTGCCACCCCCTCAGGGACTGTTATCTGCCACCTGAGGCAAGATACTCATCTTGTAATTCGTTTTGCTTACAATGTAATTCTTGGCAGTGGAACTGCTTTTCTGTATGGCCTACCAATTTCCAACCACAACCTTCTTTTCTTTACTATCAAATTCTCTTGTCCTTCGCAAAACACACCAACCTACCGCACATAAAGGAATCCATGCGCTGTAAACACACAGCACCTCTCCTAAACTGGCCACCAAACACTACAATGAGACTCTCAAAACCACCCTGGATAAAGTAGCACCCTTGACCATCCAAAACTCCTGACGCACACAACAGCAACCATGACACACTCCTCAAACATGATGTTCTGAATGTCTGTGGAGAAAATCTAACACATCTGCAGATTTTCTTCAGTTCAAGTTTATGCTCAAAGACTACAACTACGCTCTTTATCTCACCAAACATGCCTACTTTACTGCTCTCATCTTTTCTCTCTCCAATAACCCTAACCAACTCTTTGACACCTTTCACTCCCTCCTTACGCCGAAGGTGCAGGTACCTGTCACAGACCTCAGTGCTCAAGATATGGCCATGTACGTCAAAGAAAAAAATCTACAACCTCCATCAGGAAATAACCCAAACTCTAAGCAATATCAATTCCTCTCCCTCCCTTGCTCCTCATTGTGAACTCTCAATCTTTGACCCAGAAGAAGTCTCCCAGCTCCTTTTTTCTTGACCTACTACTTGTATAAGTTATCCTATCTTGTCACACTTCCTCTGGTCTCTGTCCCCTTACTAAAATTTTTAATCTCTCACTCTTTCCTCTTCCTTCAAACATGTGGTCATAACCTCGCTACTTAAAGAGGACCATTCACCATCCCAGGGCTGTGAAGTTTTTTGTATCTTGTTATAGGCGCTAGCCCCCACCGTTGCTGAGTTATGAACCCAGTTATTAAAGCTCTTCACTGTCAGAAGGGCGTTCCCTGACCCTCCTTTGAACCATCCTGTGCTGCCAACTACCGACCTGTCTATAACCTCCCCTTCATCTCTAAACTCCTGGAACGCCTGGTCTATTCCCGCCTAATCCGCTGTCTCTCTGCTAATTGTCTTCTGAACCCCTTACAATAGCGTTTTACTTCACTACACTCTACAGAAACAGCCCTTACAAAAGTCTCCAATGATCTCCTGACCGCTACATCTAAAGTGAACTATTTACTACTTATTTTCTGGATCTCTCAGCAGCATTTGACATTGTAGACCACCAACTTCTCCTCCCTATGCTCCACTCTATTAGCCTCAGGGATACCGCTCTCTTGGTTTTCTTCCTATCTTTCTCACCGCTCATTTAATGTATCATTCGCTGGTGCGATATCTTCTCCTCTTCCCCTTGCTGTTGAGGTTCCTCAGGGCTTGGTCCTAGGCCCCCTCCTCTTCTCTCTCTACACAACCCCTGTTGGATAAACCATCAGCAGATTTAGCTTTTAAAACCATCAATACATTCAATATCATCCCATGACATCACCCCTGCAATACTACAAAACACCAGTGATTGTCCCTCTGCTGTCTCTAACATCATGTCTTCTCTTTATCGGAAATTGAGTCTTTCAAAAACTGAACTTCCCCTCCATCTACTAAATGACCTAACTGATATCTCCATTTCTGTCTGTGGCCTTACTATTACACTGAGGCGGCATGCCCACTGTCTTGGGGTTGTATTCGACTCTGATCTCACCTTCATCCCACATATTCAGACACTTGCACGCTCTTGAAACCTGCACCTCAAAAACTTTTCTACAATTCTCCCTTTTCTCAATGTGGAAACCTCAAAAACCCTCATTGTCACTCTGATTCTCTTTCGTCTTGACTATTGCAATTCTCTTCTCATTGGTCTTTCTCTTACTAAACTCTCCCCTCTACAATTTGTCCTGAATGCAGTCGCCAGACTCCTCTTTCTGTCAAACCGGTACACAGATTCATCTTCCTTGTGCCATTCACTGCACTGCTTGCCCATCCACAACAGAATGCAATATAAAATTACCACACTCACTCACTCACTCACTCATCCATCCATCCATAGCGCTGCACCTCCATACATCTCATCCCTCATCACTGTCTACCACCCTGTCTTCTCTGTTCTACCAATGACCTTAGACTTGCATCCTGTTATCTGAACATCTCACTCTCATCTCCAAGACTTTTCTTGACCTGCACCGCTGCTCTGGAACGCTTTACCCCTGACAATCAGATTAATACTAAACTACAGCAGCTTCAAAACTGCCCTGAAATCACATCTGGTTAGGTCGGCTTATCACATGACCTGATCACACTAACATTTCTTATCCTAAGCTATCCTTCCTGCACTTAGTATCTGTATATTTATCATAGATACCAGCTGGTGACTGGCTCATACAGCTTCAGTTATATGACCTAATTTATTAAAAGATGACTGGACCATTGTACCAAATAAGCCCTATTTCCTCATAGATTGTAAGCTCTGTTATTTTCTTTGTCTGCTTATGTACCCTCTGACTTGTTAAGTGCATGCGGAATATGTTGGCGCTATATAAATAGTTATTTTTATTACTATTATTATGCTCCTTTGGACCTTAGATACAACCCACGTAGTACCCAGCTTGACTCTGGGTGGGTTCACGCTACCGTTGGATATCCGTTATGATAGCGTCCATTAAAACAAAACAAAAAAAAACCCAAAAAAACCTGACACCTATCATAAGACATTAACGTACACTAACTGATATTAATGTGTCAGTTTTTTTTAAATGATTCACTAAACGGATCAGTTAAAAAACTGACAGTGTCAGTATCAGTTTTTATACTGTCCTTTTTTTGCTTGTTTCTGCTTTCTGAGCATTTGTAGAAAAAAAAAATGGACAGTATAACGGACACCTGTCCATTACTGTCCGCTACCCATAGACTTTAATGTTAAAAAATAATCATGAAATTGAAACAGTTTTTTTCACGGACACAAAGGTCCTGCACGTAATATTTTTTGTCTGCGAAAAATAACGGGCATGTGACGTAGATTTAGTGTAAAATGGTCACTAACTGACACACATCCATTAATTTCCATTCATTTCAATGGGATTTTATCTTGTGATGGTTCTGCTAGTGTCCGTTGATAAAATCTTGTAATGGACAATAGCAACTGACACTACTGACGGTCACCAGTGGTAGTGTGAACGGCACCTTACCATCATAGTATCAGTAGGGCATATCATCTGCTACAACATTTTTAATGAGGAATTATCACCTAACCCCTAAATACGTAAATCTCATGCACATAGTGACTCCTTACAAGCTCCAAGTTGTTATGCCACTGAGCAGGGCCTCAAAAATTACTATGGGTGCAGTAGTATAAGTGCTGCCATAGCAGCCGCTAGACCTTAGGGGGCATGGTGGGCCCTGCTGCTTTTTTTTAAATAGTACGTTACCTGCGGCAAAAGTACTTGTTGGACGAACCTCGCAAGATTAATCTCACAAGGTTCACCTGGTTATGTTTGGAATGAATACGTCCAAACTGCTATAATTCTACCCTGTGGTCACTTCAGACCCCCGAGTATAATGATTGGAGGACATGGAGAGGTGAGAAAACATTAAAAAAAAAAAAGTTACTTACCTCTCCTGGGCTTTGGTGTGACTCCTTGCTGTCTTCAGGCCTTTTTAGTGATGCCATAGACGTCAAGTTGGTCAGGCTGGCACACCCACATTTGTGACATTATTGAAGAGGACTGAAGAGAGCAGGGAGTTGCACCGGAGTCCAGAAGAGGTGAATAACACAGGTTTTTATGTCTGAAAAGAGCCCACTGTATAATAATAGTTCATGGGTGTGTACCCCAAAATTTTTGCAATATTTGCAACAAACACATAGGGGCCACTATGGGATATTATACTGTGTGGAGGGGCCGCTATGGGATATTATGTTTGTGGATGGGCCGCTATGGGATATTATACTGTCTAGAGGCCACTTTGGGACATTATATTGTGCATAAATGGGGCATTATACCGTGTGGGGGCCACGAAAGGGAGTGCTATGCTGTGTGGGGGGTGCCCCATGTCAAAAGTTTGCTATAGGGTCAAGACTTTGCTAGTTACGCCTCTGGCCATACTATATCTTCTTATGCCTTTGTACTATGTTCCATTGGAACAACAGAAACAGAGAAGTTCTCACCTAATGCAAAAATGCAGCATGTGGAGTGTCTACGGTTCAGTAGTATGGAGGTACTGGGATTGTTTGTACCTCTATATAAGCGGAACTGTGCGCACATTGCTTAACACATTTAGATTTTTTTCATCTTCTGTGCTTAGAAACTGAAAAATCATTCCAGTAATAACATTTTACAATAAAATAACTATTTATACAATTTTAGCATTGGAATTCTTTTTTTTTTTTTTTACAGTACTGTATCAGCAGTATCAAAATTGCTGCCTCTTCTGTGCAAGCCCTGTAGTTAAAATACTGTGTATGCAGCCATCTGCCTGGAAAATTACACTTACCAGCAGTGTCTAAATAACCAACCATAATCTATCATTGTGGATCTTATCAAACTAAATATTAACAACTCGGCCATTATCAACATGAAGAATGAATTAGTTATGTAGCTTTTATTTCAGGTGATGAGGCATGTGTATTTCACACAGATGCAGACTTCTATCTGTAAAAAACTAAGCATTAAAATGTGTTGTAATGTTGCAGTTCTGGAAATAACCTTCATTTAAAGTTACTGGAGTATAATGAGGAGTCTGCCACCTGCTGGACAACTGTGTAGGTTAAAACATTAAAAATTAGTCAAATGCAACACTCCTATGCTTTTCACATTCTTCCTTGTTGGTGTTTTTGTGTGTTTCTTTTTATTAAGTTGATTATTATTAATAAAGGTGATTAATACTTGGAAGCAATACAATTTAGTAAATATGTCTGTTTATTTCACAGATTAGGACTCTCTCACTCCTTGTCAATTTTGATCTTCGCTGAATCACCATGGAAGTCGTAATGGATACAAGTAAGTTCAGCTGCGCACACCACCATTCTATAGTGTGTGTATATTTGTCTATCTAGTCAATATATTCAGTAATAGGTGAACACCTTTTGTAATTTCATTGCACTGGTTCTGACTCACAACAAGAGACTGCAAGATATAAGATTTAACCCTTGCTTCATCTGACATTGAGGGGGCCATAGTACGTTGTTGTGAGCTCAAACCCTTTTGGACTGACGATGGTGACTACAGTACAAAGGAATCTCTCACAAGCAGAAATATGGGGTCACCACTGATTTCATTAGCACTTTACGCAGGTTTTACATTTGTGTTCGAGCAGGGGTCTCAAACTCGCGGCCCGCGGGCCAACTGTGGCCCTCGGGACAATAGTTTGCGGCCCCCACCTCAATATCAAAGTTTAATGTTAGTGCGGCCCGAGTTTGATACGAATGGCACCGGGGGCGCACTGTCTGGGGGTGGCATTTTTTACTATCTAATGTAAACCAGCCCAGGACAGGCCGCTTTAAAAAAAACAACGCTGAGCGGGGCCTGTCCTGGGCTGGCTTACGAGACGTCCGCATCACAGCGCAGGCAGCGATATAATGACGTCATCGCGCCTCCTACGCTGAGACATAGACGTCTCGGATAGAGGAGGAGGCGGCGGCTGCATCAAGGCATCACAGGTAGGTGAGGATAAGTTTTTTTTTATTTATATAAATAGGCCATTATCTGCTGGAGTATCCCCGGCAGGTCACGGCCTATTTATTTCCCTACCCGGCGTCTGCTTGTGGCCGCCCCGACTTCCCCCTTCTGCTATGGGACGCAGAAAGGGAAGTGGATGCCGCTGTGAGCAGCCGCGGGCATCGGTAAGTGAGGCCGCGGGCCTCAAATACTACTATTATTATACTCCAGGGTCTTTTTAGACCCCGGAGTATAATAATCGGAGACCCAGGGGAGGTGAAGGAACATAAAAACCAATGCTACTCACCTCTCCTGCGATCCGCTGTCACTCCGAGCAGGCTTGGGCGCTCTGGTGACGTCTTCAGGTCGCGTCGCCGGTCTCATCACATAACTTAATTAGACAGGGCCGAAAGCTGCTGGGAGTGCTCCGGTTTCCAGTATAGGTAAGTAACACTAGTTTTTATGTTTGTCACCTCCCCTGGGTCTCCGATCATTATACTCTGGGTTCTGAAAAGAACCCAGAGTATAATAATAGTTCTTGGGTGGGCAACTATGGGGCACAATACCGTGTGTAGGGGCCACCATGGAGCCTAATACCAGTGTAGGGGCCACTATGGAGCATAATACCGTGTGCAGGGGCCACAATGGAGCATAATACAAGTTCAGGGACCACTAGGGAGCATAATACAAGTGCAGGGGCCACTATGGAGCATAATACAGTGTGAAGGGGCCAATATGGAGCATATTATCAGTGTGGAAAACCTGATGCGGCCCAGCCTCACCCAGACTCTACCTTCAGCGGCCCCCGGGTAAATTGAGTTTGAGACCCCTGTGTTAGAGGTTCTGAGAGAAGCCACAGATTACGCCAAAAATCACAAACGAGGAAGTCCTGCAGGCAGGACTTTATATTCTGCTAAAATGTCAAACATCATAACTGATATCCTTTGGGGATCCTATGGGATCTGTTTATGTCCATCATATAACAGATCCATCCTCATTGAGATTTTCTATAATGAAACAAAAAAATGGAAATCTTGACAGAGATGTGAACACAACCTTATGTGCATGGCTGCCAAATCTCTATTAGGCTGAAGTTGCATTGCGGAAACAACTTTTTTTGTTGCAGATTTTGTTTGGTTTTTTTGAGCCAAAGCCAATAATGGCTACAAAAGGAATGGGAAATATACAGGAAGTTCCTATACGTCTACCTTCTGCTCAATCCACTCCTGGCTTTGGCTAAAAAAAAAAAAAACACAGCAAAATCTGCAACAAAAAAAGCTGCGTTTCCACACTGTGGGGTCTCAGCCTTTTTCCAAAACGTTTCTGGGAAACATGATCTGTGGCTCTCTGATAGAGAGTAGTTATTCAATGAAGGAGTGAGATCTATTCATACAGCTGAGTTTAGTCTGGGAAATACAGTCTGGATAAACTGAGTTGTGTCAACCTATGAAGTAACCTTGAATCTAACTATTAACTCTCTACTCTCCTGATAAAGTACCTGATAATCCTCTTGACCCTTTACTTTCTTATCACATCTAGGGCAAACCACATGAACATTTATACACCATATCATAAAACCTTTTTTCCCCACTATGATCCTCCTAGTGGCAGGAAATAGGAGGACCTTGTAGTAGGTGAGAGAGCACTTCTTCATACACCTGTACTTGAGTAGATAAGTCCTGGAAAACCTCTTACAGGGGTTTCTGGCCCCTAATGCATGTTTAATACTAATGACCTATCCACAGGTCATCAATGTCTGATCTCTGGTGGTTCTGACACTGGGACCCTGCAGAGATCAGCTGTTCTGGCAGCCTCTGCTCCTATCAAAGTAGTATTACTGGGGCTGCAGTTCTCCACACCACAGCTATAGAGTTGATAGAGCTGTAGCTCTGCCTCTATTGCTTGCTCCGTATCTACTGCAGCAGCTTACGGTGCCTGGATGCTGCTAGACCAGCTGATCTGTGCGGGATTCGGGTTTCAGACCCCCACAGATCAGATACTCGTGACCTATCCTATGGATAGGTCATCCATATTAAATGTGCATTAGGGGCCAGAAAACCCATTTAAGATCACTAGCACTTTCCAGCTGTCAATGTGTATGTGATCAAGCAATGCAATACCTTTATTGGTAAAATCTATGGGGGTCCCAGCCCTCACGATCTCAGTAATATCAAAGAAGAGAAAAAAGAATCACGTGCACTAAACGTTACTAGATCTTTATTTGGGGTGATTGAGAATTGTTCCAGAGATGAGGTGTATCCATTCTGATAGCAATAATACAAACATAACATAACTATATAGCATCAATATTATTACAGTCAATAGTTATTCATAGGACATTTTTTTTTGCTTTTCTTAAAAAAAGAGGGGAAATAAAAGCTTTTTACATGGTTAAGGTTTAAAAAACATCAAAATCAATAAATATAGCAAATTAAAAACTCTGAATCTTGTATGTACAAAACTATACAATCCAAAACACTGGACATTGCTACTGCACAGGAATGAATAATACACTGATAAGTGGGAAGCATCTTTGTATACACGCAGCTACACATGCCATGGCATTTGCTTCACTATGTAAAAGAAAGAGAACTTGCAATAAAGTTACAGTGTGCTGAAAATGTATGCGTAAACCCAGTATTTATAAAGCCAAAAATAGCATCAAAGGTTATTTCGCTGCTTTGGTCTCTGTGACGCTTTGTCTATGTGGCCTTATCCTCCAGTAGTAGCCATGGATCACACTAGTTTGGATGAAAATGTCACTGCGAGAGTTGTTTTTTTTTTTCCTCCCTGGGGCAATTTTCATGGTAGATATAAGTAGTCGATTGCATGTTGCTTAAAGGATTTTCACGCTGCTCGATGTACATTGTACAGGGCCATTGTTTACATTTATGGCATTTACTTTACAGTTTACATATATTAGTGCAGCACATATACCCGCTTACTTCGGTTGCATACAAGGTTGTAAAAATGCCTTCACTTACTACTATTGTAGGATGTAGCCATCATAGACGTGACATCACAGAGGGAGCACCCAAGAGCAAGAGAGATCAGCGATATCTAGAACAGTGTTCATTTTATTTTGTGGCAATTTATACATAACCAGCCAACTCCTTCAATGGTTTTAGCAACCCGAGAGTCTATGGCACATGGCAAAATGGGTCCAGTTTCACACTACTGTTGGGAAGATCTTTCCTGATTCTATCCTATTTTTTTTCCATTTACCAAAACACACTCCAGAAGAAGGAACTAGGGAAATATCCATAGGGACATAAATGATGACTAACTTGTGCCCATGTAGCTGGTGTACCAGTGAACTGAAGGTTATTTCCTCCCTAGTTAGCTTTTTTGCCACGCTTATAGAGTTTCTACCAGATACACCATTTTAACTGCGGGGGAAGTTGCCCATGTTTAAGCAGGGTTATGACAGATATTTGGTAGTAAGTCTATAGGAAGAAGCCATGTACTTATGTAGGTCATGCTAGGTCACATTCCAATGTAGAGGAATCGAGGAAATCTGCCCAAATCATAAAATTATAACTCGGCAGATTCTATATCTGGATACAGGTTTTAAGACTCAAATTTTCACTGAGCATAAATAGAGAAGACTTCTGTCTTGGCAACCCATCATACGTATGAAGCATCCAAATACGCCCATGAATACCAAGGCCCACCAATTACTCAATGTGTCACATTTACAGCCAAATGCTGCACGCCCTTGCATGATGATAGGAAATAAAATCGACCTTTAGGCTACGGCCCCATGTTGCGGAAACGCAGCTTTTTTTGTTGCAGATTTTGCTGTGTTTTTTTGAGTCAAAGCCAGGAGTGGCTACAAAAGGAATGTGAAATATATAGGAAGCTTTTATACTTCTACCTGCTGCTAAATCCACTCCTGGCTTTGGCTCAAAAAACAAAACAAAAAAAAGCTGCGTTTCCGCAACATGGGGCCTTAGCCTTACACAGTTTAATTGCAATAAATAACTCCAATGTTTCCAAAAGATGACTTTTCCAAGTTATGCTTGACTACTAAATTACTAGTTTGGCCTAAACATTTCTTAGTATTGATTATAGAGTTCTTTATACTTTCTTTGGTGGATAGATATTGATATTAATGTTAACACCATTATAAGTCAGTTGGATCCATTTTTGGTCAGTGTTTGGATCCAAGCTTCCATTATAAACAGAACTTGTGACACTAGTGTGAACAGAGCCTGAGTGCCAGATTTTTCAAGGAAAGCTTTGATGAAATGTGAACATGTCTGCTGCAGATAGTGGGTTTGATGTATAGAAGTATCTGATTTACATAACATTTACTAGCCTTATAATACTATTGCCAACACATAGGAGAGCAATACGGTTGTCTCCTAATGTTCAGATATTGAATCAAAGGTGTAAAAATGTCATTGTAAATCATCACCAGCACAGGTATTTCATAGGGTACCAAAGATGTCTTTATTCATTAGACATATCTTGGATAAACCCTCAGTTTTTTCTCCCAACAGCAGATCATTCCCCTGTCCAGATTAAAATAAACATGCACACTTCACCGAGTGTGCATATATATAGGGGTGTGAGAAAAAAAAATAGCTGTAGGGACATACAGTACAGATAGAAGTTGTTTCTTGTCAATACAACCAATTTTGTTCAGTAATTTCTTGGAAATGTTTTCATACATGAGTTCAGAGTATGAGTAGAAGATTTAGAATTGAGCTCAGCACCATTAAAACTTAAGGTCCCTTTGAAACTAGATCTGGGGCCCCAAACCAATTCCAAAGGCATCAACCTACACAGCTAAACATCTAAAATTTCTGCTCTTTTGTTATGTAAATCCCAATGTAAATTTTTTTTGTCTGATTAACCATGTTGTGAAGAATACCTCCATAATAAGGCATGTAATATTGTTTGCAACAATGTCATTGATTTTTGTGCAGTCTGTAAGAAAAAATACTGTGGGCCTCTACAGTATGTAAAATTCAAGAAACACAGATATATGGGCCATAGCAGGCTATGGACATTGTATTCAGGATTAGTTATAGATACTTATTCTTAATATCGCCATGTGCATGAGGTCTAAAGCTGTCTTCAAATACTCTTCGAAGAGCTTTTTTTTTTTTTTTTTTGTGCTGCAGAATTGAATGTTTTTACAACATGTAGCAGTTTTTGAAATGACATTTGTGGCAATCTTCCCCATTTTCATCAATGAGGAAAATAGTCCTCTAAGAAAGAGGAATTTAGACTATACACACTGTGGCATCTAATGTGTGTGAGGTACAATTTGCCTATGATGATTTTGGCAAACTACATTATTAAAACTGGTTTCATACTGCTTTTTTTATTGTAAAGGGTATATCAGGGTACATTCACATAATGAGATGATTTTTTTTGTTGCAGTTTAAAGCAAAATGAGGCAAATGCTTTTTTTTATTGCAATTTTGTGCAATTCACAAAAAAAATATGACTGCAATATGTGAATATACCCTTAAAGAGGACCTTTCACCACTTCTGCCACATCCAGCTCTTTGCATAGTTTAATAGGTGCTACCTCACTGATTACAGCACAGTTGGAATTTTCTCTGTAGCCCCCACTATTCCCAAGCAATCAATGCTGTTATTTTTGGTGTCTGACATGCTATTCAGTCTCTGTACTGTAGCGGGCAGGGGCAGACAATGGGTGTGATTCTGCACTCTGACACTGGCTGCCTCTGATTGGAGCTCTGAATCGCATCCCTTGCCTGCTCCTGCCTGACACCATCCACCTAATAGTACAGAGCCTAAGTAGCACATCAGGAACCAAAACTAACTGCATAGATTGCTCGGGAATGGTGGGGGCTAGAGGGAAAATTCCAACTGCACAAGAATCAGTGGAATGGCATCTATTAACAGACGCTGGAGTTGAAGAGTCTTCTTTAAAATGCCTTGGCCTGAGGTAAAATACCATTGAGGAGCTAACCTTATAACATTCTAGAGCAAAGGGTATCTGTCTTAAATCACTTGCCAACACAATGTTCACACAACATAGAACAGTGATTGTATTACTATATAATTTACATTTACCAAGACACACTAAGGTATTTATAGGTCTCATGCAAAGTATAATACTGATGTGAAAATTGTTTTTTGGAAAAAAAAATGTTTAAACTTTGCTTTGATTTAATTTAAATCGATTTACAATTGCTATTAGATAAAATAAAATAATAAAATACATGCAATTCCTGTAAGTGCACAAATATTGTATACATTAACCTGACAAACAAGATTTAAAGGAATACTCTGGAAAACATTAACACAACTATTTGCAGGTTCTGTGGGAGTGGTTCATGGCACATTAGAAAACAAATTAGGTATATTAAGTACCAGATTTGCCAGGAATTTCTTCAACAAGGCATCTCATGTGTACTATAAATCCAAAATGGCAAATTGTCCATAGAGCATCGGAAATGGAAAATGAAAAATGAAATGGGCATGGTGTCTGCACTATGTTTTATATCTGAAACCCAAAGCTTTTATTTTTTACTATATACAGCTAGAATATCTGTCATGGAAATTTTTACTGTTTTCTAGTTCTAGATTCGAATATATGTTTCTGGAGTAATGCATTTCCCCCCCAGTAGAATTATTTCTTATCTTTGTACAATTAGTCTTATAAATATTATACATCTGAATCCGCTCACAGGAAAATCTGTAACTAAAGCTTGATATAGAAAGCATTCCACTGGTGGAGGTTTTCTAGCATCTGCGGAAAGGGATTGAGAATCTGATCTTTGCCCATTAACAAGTGCATATATTTTTCAGCAAATCAATAGTTGCTCATAAAAAGGCAGAGAAACGGATAAAAAAAAGAAGTAAGGCACTCTAAAATATGTAATATAGTAACACATGCACAGATACACTCAATACTTGCAAAAAATAAAAAGGGAACAAAGGCAGTAAAAAAAAAATCCCACCATTTTGGGGATTTTTATTGCAAAATATTCTACTCATATACCAAAAATCTCAAAAGAATTCAAATTTCTGTCTAAAAGTTCAGTCTGGAACACCATTAGATAGCACCCTTCTACATTTTAAAGCTCTCCGTTCCAGAGGTAGTAAAGTAAAACCCTGTGCAACACACTGAACTGAGCTAAATACCATAGACCTATAGAAAACCTGTTGTCCAGTAACAGCAGCTCATTGAAGACAGAAGCTGTGTATTTGCCTAAAAAGAGTTACTCTTAAAGCCCCACAGATGCTCATTTCTGCCCATAGAAACATCACTTGTCTCTTACCAAAGGGAGAGAAAATTGCTAAAATAGCCAATGGGTAGATGTCACAAGAGTTTTAATTACCTGTGAAATATCTATGTAAAGGTATACATTTCATATAGCTGTTGGCTGATGAAATAGCTATCCCTACTGACTCCCCCACACATGCACGCTTGGCTTGGTCAACCATGCTTATGTTCTGAATAAGGAAGTAGTCCACCGCCAGACTCCTTTTATGGCAGGTCATCTCCCTGAAAATGATATGAATGGGGATGTTAAAATCCAACATTCTTGTTTCCCATAATTGTATGTTAAAATCCAATTCTTGTTTCCCTGGCATTTGACTCTGGAGAAGAGTTTGGCAGGACCCGAAACACTTCCGGTGGTTGGCTTGTCCTAGAGAAACTAGCAGGTTAGACCAGTTTCTAGGCACAGCTGCCATGATACATTACAATTCTGTTATACTGTAAGGGGAGAACCATGGAGGATGATGGCCCATTTCCTTATGGGTGTTGTGAACTTCCACAGGGATATACAAAGGTACTGTAATAATAACAAATTAAGAAATTGTTCTTATTCGTGTGAGTATGGTTTGTTGAAAGATATAGATATAAGTTCCATGTAATTAACATAAAGCTATCAGATGACAGTAAGGTTGTTCTAACCAAGAGGTAGTGCTTGCACCTAGCTCTGGTGCCTTAGCAGGCCCTATGGGTTTTCTGCCATGTAAGAAGACCACAGTATTTTAAATGGCACATGGTGGCTAGGGGCAATATTACACATTTTTCATTGGCGCCCAGGAACTTCAAGTTATACCTCTGTGGAAACCTCTATGTATGTGAGGGTACAAGACATGTTCTTTATATCTGGGCTACAACATCTACTCACAATTGGTTATTTCCACTTTAAATTTTTACCCAACCAAGATTATACGTCTCGCAGAGCCGCTTCACTTCACATGGCATCATAGAAATGTACACCTTGATCGATATACAAGTCAAATCGAATTTGCTTTTTACTAGTAGTTAGGCTTGATCAAGGCTATAGCATTGGGATATTGTTGAGACCTTGACAAAACCAACTATAAACAGCAGAATATCACAGACTTCAGCGTCATGGTGAGACTTCTCTGCTCACTACCAATGAAAATACATGAAAATTCATTGATGACAGGTTATACTTCTATTTTACAGAGCTATCCCATTGAAATGGGAAAATACAACGTGTGCTTTGAATATATTCAGACTGTTGGCTATGTAACAGTGGTACCATCAATGTCTTCTTACTTTAATAATCTAGTAGCAGCAATAGATTGTTATGTGGAAGCGTAAAGCCACTGTTGAGTCAGGTAAACCTAGTTCAACTGACTATATTAGCATGTGATTTTATATATATATATATATATATATATATATATATATATATAATATATATACACACACACAAAAACTGGAGAACTGGAGCATTTAAAATACAAGTTTCACTGCAGTTCACTGCAACTGACCCAACTTTGCTGAGGTACAGAAAATGATTGAATAATATACAGCACCACTTACATGTAAAACAACCATGGCGACTCTTAACCTATTAGAAACTAAATAAAGCACCAGGTTTCAAGTTCTTCATAGCTCAAAAAAAAAAAACAAACAAAAAAAAGCGACCACTGGCCTGAAGAACTGAGGTGACAGAAATCCTTAGCTTTTCTGTGTTCTGAATCCAGTTGGTAGCACCCTTATGACAACATAAAGTGCATTCATGTTGCACTGTGAGGTAAAAATACAGGCCCATGTAAATGAAGGCCCAGGATTTTATCATAGCATTAAAATGCTGTCATTTCTCAATTACTGAAAAGTGCTAGCTGTAAAATAGCCCTCTTTTTACTATTTTTACTTTACATAATTGTCTGTTCCCAATGAGGCTGCCCCGCTCCTCCTGGTCATTTGCAAAGAGGCTCATGTAGCCACTGTGTGCTCTTCTTCAGTATCTTCCCTTCTTCGTCTTAGTACTTCAGAAGACGCCAGTGTACCGACCCTGCTCTGTTTAGTGACTGAGGTTTTATTGAGCGGTATACCTATGTTCTCAGTAAGTCCACCACTGTTTTCTGTAGGATGTTTTTTTCCTACATTGGTAACTGAGCTGTTTTTGTCTTGCACCATTGAAAACCCATTGGTAACATTGTTGGCCATGGAGTCCTGTTGTGTTTTTTCTGATCCGAGGGCAGATAATGGCACATCCACTGGATTGTTACCTACAGAGGTTTCAGTTAAGACAACTGTTGGAACAAGGGTTACCGGGGGGAAGGAACTAGGAAGGATAGCACCCTCAGGTGCCCGCAGTTCCAGAGCTGCATGTTCAGAACTTGGGGCCAAACTGGTAGGAAGAATCTTCTTACTGCATGATTCACAGCATAGCTTGTTGTACCCAGGTATAGAGCAGTAACGTGCTAAAACCTCCATCTGGCAGAATATGGACTTGTCTCCTTGACACGAGTCTTCTGTAGAGGAAAGAATTGTTTGGTTAGATCTTTCATGTTGAATATGTTGTTGAAACGCTGGCACTCTGCATTGTCTGATGTATGTCTGATTCCAGATTTATGTCTGTAATTCAGTGGACAGATTTGTCCTTCTGCCTGCCATTTATGTGGTATCTCTGGTTTGGATGCATGTTTGCCATGTGTGTCTCCGCAGAGGTATAGCAGAAGCCTGTAGGCCACAGGTAACTATCTGTGGCCTTTGTGCTTCTGTCATGACTGTATTTCTGCTACCTGTTTCCTTTTGCTATGAATGTTTGGGCTTCTACTACCTTTTGGGCTTCTGTTATAAATATGTGGGTTTACAGGCTTATGTTGTGTTAGCACCTCTGCTGCCTGTGGCCACTGGGCTTCCATTATATATGTACCACTTCTACCTGTCCTGAAGGTCTTTTTTAGATCCCTATTTTAGCTCTGGCCTCTTATCTGTATGCTCTGGCCTATTCCTGATTTAGTACCTCTGTTTCTAGAATCTGAAACATGTGCCTAATTCCTCTATTCCACCAACGCTTCTGCACCACCTATGGATCATGCCTGACGAAGTTCGCTGTTTAGAACGAAACGTTGCACGTTATCTTTGATCCTACTGTAATGTCCTAAACTACATGGCGTTGTGATATATGGAATTTATGGCACTGTTCACTCATACTGTGTGAAAGTAAATGTTACACTTCTTTCACTTGAATCTTTACGGTGTGTGTAGTGATTTGCAGAAACTACATAACGGGTTGGAGAACCCTTCAACTAGCACCATCAAAATTATTTCAGTGATCGGTACCAGCGAATTTTATATACTATCTAGAACCTGAAAGTCCTGAACATGTATATGCTTTTACTCTGTGCATGTATTATATCTGCTCTCATTTTAGTTCACACTATGTGTTTGCCTAACACTTTGGTGCCTGGCGCCATAGTCCATGACCTGCCTGGTCAGCTGCTACAAACAACTCCAACTTATAGTCACCTGGCAGACTTCCCATAGTAAAGTCCAGACCCTGTATGGAGATTAAAGGGTGAATACCAGGGAATCTGCTTAGACAGTGCCCTAAGTCAAACTGGTTTGGCAGCACAGTGAGTCCATATCCTGCTGTCCACTACAGCTAAATGTGTAATTATTCACATTGAAGAAGTTTCTACCTAAAGTTAGGTGCAGAATATGCAGCGAAATCCAAGTGTGCCCACGGTGCAGCAAAACACAAATCAGAAGTCTAAAATATAGATGGTACCTGTGGCAAATATTCACTTTGTTTACATAGCCTTGTATCCATATATCCTGGCCAGGTGAAAGTGGCTTGTTGACAAATACACTGACACCTTGCAAATTGGGCTTATGATATTGTTAAATATTACTATTGTTAAAGGGAACCTGTCACATAGAAAATGCAGTGCAATGTTTAAACAGCATGTTCCTGAGCAGGAGGAGCAGACAGATATATAGTTTTGTAGGAATATCTCTGCTCTTTCTATGCTGGACAGTCAAGGGGTTGTCCTACTCAATAATTGATGGCCTTCCCTGTAGGACTGTCAGTCACTGAGTAGAACCCCCTTGACTTTGCAGTAGAGATATTATACTGAATCTGTTCTCACAAAATGATATACTAATCTTCTCAGCTCCTCCTACTCTATAACATGCTGCCTGCAGGTTGCACTGCTTTTTCCATGTGAAAAATTCCCTTTAAACTCAGCTAAGACACAAAGTGATCTCTGTTGCAGAGACGTGGGGTACTAATCTCCTGTATCACTATCTTGTAGTCCTCAGATTTTTTCTTTGAATGACTACTTATACTGCCCACTATTTCAGCAGTAAAGAGAGAGGGATGCATCATATTTTTCACATTTGCATAACATAAAAAAAAAAGTTGTACCTGCATTTAGCAATATGAACACTAGATGGCAGTGTTTGAGTAGTGATAAGTGCAAGCTGAGCACTGGCTGCAATGAACTAAAATGGATATACCATGAATGCCACATATGCAAGCTGTAAAGCTAGTATATATGTATTAATCATATCAGAAAGGGAACATCAGGGCTATTTTAAATATGCTCTCATGTGGCAGCTTTTACTATTAGCAGGATAGAGAGTACATAGACCAAAGGAAATCGAAACACAAAAGAACAAAATGGGGACCCTGCCGTTGCATATTAATGCAGTCAGACCCAATGTATTATAGGACAGGAGAGTCTAATATTTATTGCCTTCCACCAGCCCAATCCTGTTTCTTGTGTGAGAAAAAGGTGGCATACTATGATCTCCCAACCTGTCCCCAAGTCCTGTAGAAAGCCCTGGTTTCATACATCCCATTGAAAAAGAAATGTTAGTTTACGCTGCCCTTTGACAAATTCTTGTGGGCCTCAGAGCAGCTGGGCATGCTGCCTATGTTATATGCTGTACACCAATGTTACTGGGTTTCCAGACACATACAGTACATATGTTACTGTATAAATCCTTGAGCAAAGTTGGTTTTAGAACAAATGTAGGTCAATGAACCAGCACCCCAGCTACTCTATCCAAGTAACTGGAGTATAAATAGAGTCCAGTTATAAATAAAGTCCAGTTTAATGAACCGAAGCACATACCAAGGAGAAGCACCAGTTAATAAAAATGTGTTCAAAAGGGCATTTCTGGGGGGTTTGAGCAGCCGAGAGTCACAGGTGTGATGGGGCTGGGCTTACATATGTGGCTTGGTAGGTGTGAAATTCCATCCTCCATCTATTGCAGGAGAAAAGGATGTCATGTACTGTACTGTAGATTCATTGCATGTAGACTGGTGTATATTTAAATGCATTAAATTTGCTGTCAATGTGTAACAGAAAAAGACATTGATGGCAGAACAATTGTGACCTCTTGTCCCTTGCATACTGTCAAGTTTAGGCTCAAGGAGTGGTCTGGACTCTGGGCTACCGGGAGATAATACACCATTACCATCCACCATGAGACCCTTGTGCTGGGTCAATGCTTTAGAGTTATTCAGCATTAATCTTTTTTTTTGCTGACCTCTAGCTTTGCCCTGCTTTTTGTTACTGGTGCACCATCTGACTGAGGTGCTGTGGGTCCCTTTTTGCTATGGGTCCTTAGACACAACCAGATGCCCAGAAGGTGTGCCTGCCCTGCTGACGTAGCAAACATTATGTTCTATGTATTTCTCATACCACACATATAGCTAATACCGTGTGCTTTTTCCATACTCACTTGATATTTTATTCACAGGATTTTTAGGCGAATTTAGTGAAGGAGCCCATGGTGTTTTGGGGGTACTTAAATAGCTGGTTTCTGCTTGTTGTGTAAGTCCTGGAGATTTTCCTGAAAAATGGCAATAATAAATGTCATATTTTTTTTTTTTTTTTTTTAACAATACACATCCATAGAACACAATACATAGGAAAACCCTTAGAATAGTATAGCATGTTCTGATGCCAAATAACTTTTTAGCTAGAGGCCAAATATATTTAGATTATTTCTAAACATCTTAATGCTCAGGTCACGTGATGTTGATACGGCCAGTTTAGCAATGGCCTTGCTGTGTGGTTCTGTATTGTAAGGTGGGCTGATCCATCAGGATATAGCTTTGCTATTAATGTAAGCCATGGTGCTCATGTGAACAGGCTCTAACTACTAAATAATGTTATGAAAATGTACATATTCTTATTAAAACGGAAGGCGGCTGCTAACTGCAAGAGGCTTGAACCACTGCCGACGTGCAGACTTCAGGGCTATTCAAATAGTTATAAAACAGAGCCAATAAATCTGAGATCAGCAGTTTAGGAAATAAAAAGCTAATATCAATCATTCATATTCGTGTATTGTAAATTTTGGAAACATTTCTCTTTACTTCCTGCCAATCCCATTGAAAACCACTACAGACATCTTCTCCACAGCCTGAAATCACAGTGCAACAATTGGAAATAAGATTTATTAGGTTTAGTTTCCAAGGAAGGCAGATTATTTAATGGGTGCTATAATGTGTTATTTGTGCTTCCTCAGATGTGGTAATTTAATGTTTTTTTTTTTTGCATTGTTATTACTTGGTGGTCTTCCAGAATCAGAATATTGATAGGATATCAGATTGGTGGGGTCTGATGCTCAGCATGCCAACAGATCAGCTGGGATTTCAGCACTCTGCTGAATGTTATTTCAGCTTCAATCCATTCAAGTGAACAGGACAAAGCTGCAATCCCCTGCACCACTACTACTAAGTAAATTGTGTGTAGGTACACAGACAGACCCATTGAAGAGACTACAGTCAGTGGTGTAGCTATAGGGGTGTAGATGTAGCAATAAATACCGGGCACTGGAGCCTGAGGTGGCTCACAGACCTCTCTACAATATAAGGAGACACTGGTGTTTTGGATGGAAAATGCTAAGTGCAGACCCCGTTACAGGAGCTTGAAGTTTCGGCGCAGCAGAGTACCATGGCCCCATGAAACTGGTGAGATTGCTGAGAGTCAGACCCCTGCTGATCCACTTTGCATCGCCTCTAAACATGAGTTGTGAATTCAAGCCAATTTTAGTACTTTAAAAGTCTCCAGTTTATCCCTCTTTGTCTGGGATTATTCCAACTATGAAATCACTGTTTCTTAGATACATATGCCATATGTATGTTTAGGGGAAGTTATTCAGCATTCAAGGCTCTATGTACTATTTCACTGTGGTTTTACAACCTCCACTTAGAAATAAAAAGTTGAACAGGTTCAACGTGAGTGAGAGCCAAATGTCAGTGCAGCATCCTATTACCGTACCCGGGCAAGGTGCCATCTTGCAGACTTGGATTGTTTCAGGCTTTTCGCCATCACATTGCCCGATAACGTTATCACTTGCTTTGCACACAACTTGGCGCTGCTGGATGCCCTCGCCGCAACTTGATGAGCACTGTGAAAGCCAATGAGATAACATCAATCAAGAAAGAACACAGCTTGTGGAAGTGTAGAGATTTCCTTCAGAAAATGCAGGATGTGAAGTATCTTCCAAGTCACTGGTTTCTTACAAACAGACAACAGATGCACCACAACCTCCCTTGAGTCTCATAAATAAATACAAAAAACATCTTTAAATGAAAAGCACATGTTGAGCAGCACTGCTACATGTATACTTTGTTTTTGCCAGAATAGTTTTTTTTTTTCAAGTAAATATTTATTGTTATATACTTACATGTAGTAAAGCTGCTTTGACGTCAGAGAGGAAATTACACAGCTGTAGCTGTCTTCCATATACAGAGATTGCATAAAAAGTAAGATAAAACATTCAAGGGGTATTCTCACTCAAGGCATATAGTCAATGGCCAACAAAATGGCCCCTTGGAGCTGAAGGGGCACGGTTCTTTCCTAGGATTGCTGCCAGTGTGTTCTGATGATCAGCAGGGGTCGTAGTAGTCAAATCCTCACCAATCAGACATTGATGGCATACCCTTAAGTGCAATAACCCTTTAATATTACAAGCTGCTGTATAGTTTTCTGCTATGTGTTAAAGAGTCAGCTTTCTCTAACACTGGCCATATACTTTAGACATAGAGCAAATGATTGGCTATTTGTCCCTATCTATTTATACATAAGTTTACAGAGCTCCTCCAAGTGTGTATATTTTCTGAAAGGGGAGAGGAGAGAAAGTTGCTGCCTGATACCCCTGGTGATGGCATATCTCCACTGAAAACATGATGATTGGGCATATTGAAACATGCCTTATCTGTCTCCCCGACACCTGCCATCCAGGGGACAGCCAGGAGGCTCATGGAAAAGAATATGCTAATAAGTTCTCCTAGATGATAAAAGGAAAATTGTGCCACCTATTGGAGGGTATCTCCCTATAAGTCAGAGCATGGATTTCAAGACGCCTTTGACATGACTTGGGATATAAGCTAAACCCAAAAATCTCTTCCAAAAGGATAAGACATCTCTGTGCAGTCCCTGGGTTCCTTCCGGAAAAGGGAAAACTAGTTGACCAAACTGGCTGGGAGGCTATGGCATGCTCGGCGTGCTGTAAAAATGTTGTCGAGCGTAGAAGAAACGTAAGTTACTTATGCAGCTGTCTGGCCCGAGACAGCTGTATTTATATAGTAGATTAACGCGTATTCCAGCAATAAACTCATCACTCAGTCTTCTTCACTTTCCAACACTCCATAGGTAGGACACTCGGGAAAGGGGGGAGCTGCCCAAGGTCACCAGGAGGCTGACACGGTTTGAACCCATGACGGACGGAAGTCAATCATCAGGCACCGGTCCGGAGCATGTAACCTGCCAGCCGAGCTAACTGTTTGGCTGCCCAAACTGACCACATTTTTCACTTCTTGAAAGCTCCCCAACCTGACTTTCAGCAGAAATGACTTTAGCCAGCACCACCGCGGTGGAGAGCGAACAAGCGCTCCGCTGGGGTGGCTGGGCGCTTAGGTGCCAAAGCAGGATCCGCTGCCGGGTTAGCTGATGGACCCAGGTTCAAAGCCTCTGGCCTGCGGCAGGTGATGTTCCCCTTACTTATGCGAGCTTGCTGCCTGTGCGTAAAAATGACACAGCATTTCTCAGAAGAGTTTTGCAAAGCATGGCGCCGTTGGACTTCTCTTTGAAAAAGGACACTTTGCCCTGCGAGCCGAGCGGAACCTGGCAGAAGGCTTTCAAGACCCCCACGGAGGGAGCAGGGCTTGGGACTAGAACCAGGAGCTGCGCAGACGCCCTGAGACTCAAAAGTTCCTGCAAAGTACTTTACCGGTGTGTTACCTCCGAAGGCAGCTGCCGGAAGCGATTTTTACCACCTATGACATGGTCTTTCTCCTGCTTAGATATCACCTCATGAGGAAGTTCAGAAAGCTAGAGGATCAACCTGAGCTGGTGGCGAGGTGCTTAAGGACTCAGCAGGCGATACCTGAGCTGTGAATAACTGTCTCTGTGCAGTCCCTGGGTTTGAATCCAAACATGTGGCCTTCCGGAAAAGGGAAAACTAATTGAGCAAACCAGCTGGGAGTCTACGGCATGCTCTTTGTGCTGTAAGAATGTTGTCGAGTGTAGAAGAAACGTAAGTTACTTATGCAGCTGTATTTATATAGTAGATTAACGCGTATTCCAGCAATAAACTCATCACTCAGTCTTCATCACTTTTCAACACTCCATAGGTAGGACACTCGGGAAAGGGGGGGAGCTGCCCAAGGTCACCAGGAGGCTGACACGGGGGTTTGAACCCATGGCGGACGGAAGTCAATCATCAGGCACCAGTCGGAAGCATGTAACCTGCCAGCCGAGCTAACTGTTTGGCTGCCCAAACTGAGCACATTTTTCGCTTCTTGAAAGCTCCCCAACCTGACTTTCAGCAGAAATGACTTTAGGCAGCACCACCGCGGTGGAGAGCGAACGAGCGCTCCGCTTGGGTGGCTGAGCGCTTAGGTGCCGAAGCAGGATCCGCTGCCGGGTTAGCTGACGGACCCAGG
Source organism: Leptodactylus fallax (assembly GCA_947044405.1). Lineage (NCBI taxonomy): Eukaryota > Metazoa > Chordata > Amphibia > Anura > Leptodactylidae > Leptodactylus > Leptodactylus fallax. The sequence continues at coordinate 2,091,434 of CAMRHE010000104.1, read as the reverse complement.
TTCAAAGCCTCTGGCCTGCGGCAGGTGATGTTGCCCTTACTTATGCGAGATTGCTGCCTGTGCGTAAAGATGACACAGCATTTCTCAGAAGAATTTTGCAAAGCATGGCGCCGTTGGACTTCTCTTTGAAAAAGGACACTTTGCCCTGCGAGCTGACCGGAACCTGGCAGAAGGCTTTCGAGACCCCCACGGAGGGAGCAGGGCTTGGGGATAGAACCCAGGAGCTGCGCAGACGTCCTGAGACTCAAACGTTCCTGCAGAGTACTTTACCGGTGTGTTACCTCCAAAGGCAGCTGCTGGCAGCGATTTTTACCACCTATGACATGGTCTTTCTCCTGCTTAGATATCACCTCATGAGGAAGTTCAGAAAGCTAGAGGGTCAGCCTGAGCTGGTGGCAAGGTGCTTAAGGGCTCAGCAGGCGATACCTGAGCTGTGAGCAACTGTCTCTGTGCAGTCCCTGCATTCGAATCCAAACATGTGGCCTTCCGGAAAAGAGAAAACCAGTTGAACAAACCTGCTGGGAGTCTACGGCACGGCACGCTCGGCGTGCTGTAAGAATGTTGTCGAGCGTAGAAGAATCATAAATTACTTATGCAGCTGTCTCGCCTGAGACAGCTGCATCTATATGGTAGATTAACGCGTATTCCAGCAATAAACTCATCACTCAGTCTTCATTACTTCCCAACACTCCATAGGTAGGACACTCAGGAAAGGGGAGAGCTGCCCAAGGTCACCAGGAGGCCGACACGGGGGTTTGAACCCATGCCGGACGGAAGTCAGCTAATCATCAGACACTGGGTGCGGAGCATGTAACCTGCCAGCCGAGCTAACTGTTTGGCTGCCCAAACTGAGCACATTTTTCGCTTCTTGAAAGCTCCCCAACCTGACTTTCAGCAGAAATGACTTTAGGCAGCACCACCGCGGTGGAGAGCGAACGAGCGCTCCGCTTGGGTGGCTGAGCGCTTAGGTGCCGAAGCAGGCTCCGCTGCCGGGTTAGCTGACGGACCCAGGTTCAAAGCCTCTGGCCTGTGGCAGGTGATGTTGCCCTTACTTATGCGAGCTTGCTGCCTGTGCGTAAAGATGACACAGCATTTCTCAGAAGAATTTTGCAAAGCATGGCGCCGTTGGACTTCTCTTTGAAAAAGGACACTTTGCCCTGCGAGCCGACCAGAACCTGGCAGAAGGCTTTCGAGACCCCCATGGAGGGAGCAGGGCTTGGGGATAGAACCCAGGAGCTGCGCAGACGCCCTGAGACTCAAACATTCCTGCAGAGTACTTTACCGGTGTGTTACCTCCAAAGGCAGCTGCTAGCAGCGATTTTTACCACCTATGACATGGTCTTTCTCCTGCTTAGATATCACCTCATGAGGAAGTTCAGAAAGCTAGAGCGTCAGCCTGAGCTGGTGGTGAGGTGCTTAAGGGCTCAGCAGGCGATACCTGAGCCGTGAACAACTGTCTCTGTGCAGTCCCTGGGTTTGAATCCAAACATGTGGCCTTCTGGAAAAGGGAAAACTAGTTGAGCAAACCAGCTGGGAGTCTACGGCATGCTCGGTGTGCCATAAGAATGTTGTCGAGCGTAGAAGAAACGTAAGTTACTTATGCAGCTGTCTCGCCCGAGACAGCTGTATTTATATAGTAGATTAACGCGTATTCCAGCAATAAACTCATCACTCAATCTTTATCATTTTCCAACACTCCATAGGTAGGACACTCGGGAAAGGGGGGAGCTGCCCAAGGTCACCAGGAGGCCGACACGGGGGTTTGAACCCATGACGGACGGAAGTCAATCATCAGGCACCAGTGTCCGGAGCACGTACCCTGACAGCCGAGCTAACTGTTTGGCTGCCCAAACTGAGCACATTTTTCGCTTCTTGAAAGCTCCCCAACCTGACTTTCAGCAGAAATGAAAACGAAAAAAAATGAAAACTTTTTCTCTAGCTCCCACCATTCCTGAGAACTCAATGTAGTTAGTTTTGGTGCCTGATATGCTATTTAGTCTCTGTACTGTCAGGAGGGCGGGGTCAGGCAGGAGCTGGCAAGGGGTATAAGCTATGAATCACACTCCTTGCTTGCTGTTACCTGACACTGCCCACCTGTCAGTATAGAGCCTAAATAGCATATCCGGCACCAAAATTAACAGCATGAATTGCTCAGGAATGGTTTGGACTAGAGAAAAATTCAAACTGCACTGGAATCAGTGGAGCAGTTCCTATTAACAGATGCTAAGAACTTGACTTGCTGGGGGTGGTGAAAGGTCCTCTTTAAGGAACATGATCACTGCTTCTAAAATGTTTGTTTTAGGAAATAATTGTTTTCTATGAAATAGCAATTCTATATGAATTTACAACACTGTGCTGTTCCTCAATTATTCCTCCTAGAAATTTGTGAGAGCTGGTTGTTACTATTCCCCTTGTCTCAGGGTGTGTACCTATAGAGTCAGCACATAGGACTAGTGAAGCTCCTGGATCAGCGCTACACACAAAGAAGGGAAGCAGTCACCAGATGGATGTTCCTTCTGGCCTTCCTTTCTACCAAGGTATGTGGGTGGACATGTAGCTACTGTCTTCAGGATAGGACATGTAATGTAAACCAGTGCTAGAAGGAGGCTCAGTTAACCTGTAACAAATATTTTGTGTTTCTAATTTATTTTTTTTTACACAATGTAGCATGCATAATTCCTGTATGAAGAAACCAATGTAATTTTGTAATCCTAAATTCTTCATTTGCTCAGTAAATCTGCTTTTTCAATTACCAAGGCACTAACCTGAGACCAGGCCCCTGTTCTCCACTGTGCAGGACATGGTATGCGATTGCATGGCCTCCTTGGTTCTGGGCGTTCAGCAGTACAGTATTTTGTATGAACAGTGCGATTGGTCCCATTTTGCAGATGCTGGATACATTGGACCAGTCTAGTTTGAACACCCAGCTTGCCACATGTTTTGCTGCAAGGTCCCCACTCGTCTGCTACCCATCTACAAGAAAAGTCAAATAAATGTTTTTGCAACTCAGTTAAAATTGTGGAATAGCGTTGTATGACCGCATCATACAGTATATGACCAGGTTAGAAAACAGCACCGCCGGACATAACTAATTGTGCAATGCATCATTCTGCATTTAGACCCCGTCATTCTGTGATTAATTTGAGCAGCTTAGTAAGATGGAAACAAGATGTCAGTGAGTCTAATATCTTCTCTGTACAAGCCTTTAGAAAGCCATGATGATAACCAGATGCAATGAGGTAACCTAAATAAAGCTGACCATTAAAACTGCATGTAAATGAGCATTTCCCACAAGTCACAGAATAAATAAATAAGAAAAGCGTTAGCCCCTCTAAGAATGTACAAAGTGTAACTATATGAGCTAAAGTATAAATTAAATGACTCTACAATGTATGTATACGTTATATAAAAATAATAATACATTCACAAGGATGCCTGCTTAGATGGGATGTCTGACCAGAAATTTTTGAAGGGCTCAGAATGCTTTGGTATTATTATTATTATTATATTATAATTATATATATATATATATATATATATATATATTTTTTATTTTTTTATTTTTTTTATTTTTTTTTATTAACATTTCAATAACCTTCCCTTTTAGCTTTCCTTACGACGATTCCTGGGATCCCCACTGTCTCTGTACTTCTTGGGCTGGTCTCAACATGGAAATGTGACCCTTCAACAAATCACTGGACATAGCTGTGACTCGGTAGGGCCAGTAGTTGGCTAAGCAGTCTCATTTCTGGGACCAATATGCACAGAGACACTCAGGGAAACCTGGGAAGAACTGCAATAGTAACAGCAGGTGTGGTATTCCTTTTTTTTTTTTTTAATTATTTATTTATTTATTTCATTTTACTGTCTGGACTGTCTCTTCAATCCATTAAACTTCATGGATGCAGCAGACATTAAAACAATAACTCCTCCTCAGAAGGCCTCACCATGTATCACATAGTCAGTCATTCCTAAGAATGGCCACTATGTAGTGATTGTTTTCACTGCAGGGTAACTGGTTTTGACTCAGAGCGACCCATTGTGATATCAGATATCAACTGGATCAGTGGTCAATAGCTAATCACAAGGGTGGCTGCATACTCAGGGGGTTGTCTACATGGGGCAAAGTGAGTCTGTCGGGTGTTCTTTTTTTTCTACCATAAACTGTCCCCATCATGTGCAGGTTGAAGTCATTACCTTACTTCATCATAAAGAGAAGTTTTAGATGTTTGAAAGCATGAAAAGTCATATGTAAATTACCCAGTGGGTAGGGAGCAGCTTCAGTCTAGTCACACCTCCTGGACATGACTGACATCACCCTCACAGTCCCTTCACTCCCTGACATCACAACGGAGATGTCAATCATGTCCTGGAGATGTCATTAATAAGTGGACAGCGTGACTAGACTGAAGCTGCTTCCCGAACATAACTTCACTTTGCAACAGAAAGATTACAGATGGGCAGCAATGGAAAGAGAATTACTTCATCCAGTACATGATGGGGCCAATTTATGATGAAAAAAGCATCTGACCCGGTTCTCTTTAAGTGTCTGAATTACAGTAAAGATGTCTGGTTGTCTGGTGTTCAGAGTTCTGTTTCTCCTTAGGCAGAGGAGCACTGAAGGCGTAAGAAGTCCTTCAAAATAATAAGAAAGCTATACCTTTAGCGCAACCTACTGAAGGGCAGCTAGGGAACTTGAAATTAACATTTATCTTTAAAACTGTTTTGGGAGGAGAGATGTTTTTATCTCTTGAGCTACAGTGATGTTCATTGCACTTCTATTATAGGGATCAATGATCTCTTAGACAACCAGATTCACCTATTCAATGTAAAAAATCGCTAGTGTTGTCAATCGATGTGTGCATTATTGGCTAAGTGATACTATCAGTGAAAGCAATACTTTTAGTATCACGTTACTAACTTGTTCATACCCTGGCTGGGAGCATTCGTGCAAGTTACACCGTTTACGAATAGGCTTTGGCTTTTTGTTGTTGTCACATAGGGTACGTTGAACCATCCGGCTATCACTTTTTCTTCGACATCCATACTTTGTATATTGGATACCTGTAAGTTACAACAATAAAGTTATAGGATTCATAATGTTTTTATCGTGTTGTTATATAATTTCCCCATTGTGGGACTATTAAAGGACTATTATTATTATTATTATTATATATATAAAACAAAATTAGTAGTATATGAACAGCAATTGCTGCATACTAAGAAATTGTCTACATTTGTCATTTTACCAGAGTTGGTAGCCTCAAGACTCTATATTAATCCATCAGAGCCAATGCATGTTGTAATCTAAAGTTGTAGAGGATTTCCAGTCTGTTATGGTAGCAATGCACATAAGATTGCTGTTGGACGAAGAGTTAGGAAGCCTAAGCTTAAGAAAGTAATTTGGCTATCTCCAGCTACTATAAGCACAGACTTCTGCTCTAGAGGTACAGTCATATGAAAAAGTTTGGGCACCCCTATTAATCTTAATCATTTTTAGTTCTAAATATTTGGGTGTTTGCAACAGCCATTTCAATTTGATATATCTAATAACTGATGGGCACAGTAATATTTCAGGATTGAAATGAGGTTTATTGTACTAACAGAAAATGTGCAATATGCATTAAACCAAAATTTGACCGGTGCAAAAGTATGGGCACCTCAACAGAAAAGTGACATTAATATTTAGTAGATCCTCCTTTTGCAAAAATAACAGCCTCTAGTCGCTTCCTGTAGCTTTTAATCAGTTCCTGGATCCTGGATGAAGGTATTTTTGACCATTCCTCTTTACAAAACAATTCCAGTTCAGTTAAGTTTGATGGTCGCCGAGCATGGACAGCCCGCTTCAAATTATCCCACAGATGTTCAATGATATTCAGGTCTGGGGACTGGGATGGCCATTCCAGAACATTGTAATTGTTCCTCTGCATGAATGCTTGAGTAGATTTGGAGCTCTGTTTTGGATCATTGTCTTGCTGAAATATCCATCCCCGGCGTAACTTCAAATTCGTCACTGATTCTTGTACATTATTCTCAAGAATTTGCTGATACTGAGTTGAATCCATGCGACCCTCAACTTTAACAAGATTCCCGGTGCCAGCATTGGCCACACAGCCCCAAAGCATGATGGAACCTCCACCAAATTTTACAGTGGGTAGCAAGTGTTTTTCTTGGAATGCTGTGTTTTTTTGACGCCATGCATAATGCCTTTTTGTATGATCAAACAACTCAATCTTTGTTTCATCAGTCCACAGGACCTTCTTCCAAAATGAAGCTGGCTTGTCCAAATGTGCTTTTGCATACCTCAGGCGACTCTGTTTGTGGCGTGCTTTCAGAAACGGCTTCTTTCGCATCACTCTCCCATACAGCTTCTCTTTGTGCAAAGTGTGCTGTATTGTTGACCGATGCACAGTGACACCATCTGCAGCAAGATGATGCTGCAGCTCTTTGGAGGTGGTCTGTGGATTGTCCTTGACTGTTCTCACCATTCTTCTTCTCTGCCTTTCTGATATTTTTCTTGGCCTGCCACTTCTGGGCTTAACAAGAACTGTCCCTGTGGTCTTCCATTTCCTTACTATGTTCCTCACAGTGGAAACTGACAGGTTAAATCTCTGAGACAACTTTTTGTATCCTTCCCCTGAACAACTATGTTGAACAATCTTTGTTTTCAGATCATTTGAGAGTTGTTTTGAGGAGCCCATGATGCCACTCTTCAGAGGAGATTCAAATAAGAGAACAACTTGCAATTGGCCACCTTAAATACCTTTTCTCATGATTGGATACACCTGGCTATGAAGTTCAAAGCTCAGTGAGGTTACAAAACCAATTTTGTGCTTCAGTAAGTCAGTAAAAAGTAGTTAGGAGTATTCAAATCAATAAAATGATAAGGGTACCCAAATTTTTGCACCAGTCAAATTTTGGTTTAATGCATATTGCACATTTTCTGTTAGTACAATAAACCTCATTTCAATCCTGAAATATTACTGTGTCCATCAGTTATTAGATATATCAAATTGAAATGGCTTTTGCAAACACCCAAATATTTAGAACTAAAAATGATTAAGATTAATAGGGGTGCCCAAACTTTTTCATATGACTGTATACTTAAAGGGGTTGTCATATGAAACAACATCTTGTTGAGGCAGTTGGTGCACTGGGGACGGGCCTCCAGCCCTTGGAGCACTGAGAATCCACTCACAGCAAAGGGTGGTACTGGGTTGAGTGGCAAGAGCAGTGCTTCAGAGCGATGAAGGCCGGGCCCCAGTGCACCAACTGCCTCATTTGCATAAGACTTCAAGGTTGTTTTTTTTCCAAATCTACAAATGTGACATACATAACAAAAGGTATGTTGTTTATTGCTGTAATGTGCTCTGTAACACAGTAACAGGTGAATTTGCTTGGGGGAAGTGAAAGATTCTCTTTAATCTGAAAAGAAGTAGTATGTAAAATAGAATACATTATTTTATGCTATGTGAGTTATGGCATGTTCAGTGTAGGAAAGTAAGCAGGTGATTTTAAAAAATGAAAAAAAAAAATCCCATTTTAATATTTTTTTTTTTATAAATTAAGTCCAGATTTTGCCCACCACCCATAAAAGTACCATAAAAGATACAAACAGATGATAACTTACTTCATGTAACCATTTTCATCTTTCTATATAGTGCATCCAAAAGTACCTCCAAATCAAACAGAACTGAAATCTAAATTTCAAATAGTAAGCTTATATAAGCTTGGACTAGACATATTTGGATTACCTCCGCCACATGCTTTGGAACATTGAGACCAGCTCTTCAGAGCCCATTCATAAGAATCCATCTCCTCCAGTAGAACATTATTGTTGCCAATCATTGGTAAAAGGTCTTCGTGAATTATATATTTATATGTTAGACTGCTCTTTAGCTCCTCATCCTGGGGCACAACCTTGAAGGAAACAGTTCAACATCATTATAGGCTAATTTCCTAGAATATCCATAGAGAAATCACAATAAAGAGCAAGTGTGGATTTAAAAAACTGGACACTAGCAGTAAATTCATACTTCCAAAAAGTTACTGTTCCAGGATTCCTATGATGGATGCAGAGTTTTCATGTACTAACCTACTGTACCCATCCTGTACCGTCTCATTCACCCATCTTCAACGCTTCTACTGTATAAATAAATACTTTCAAAATCCTCAGGGAGGGCTACAGGTAGGATTTAGAGAGTCTGAGATAGATACACAAATGCCCTTATTTGTAACGTGCAGCGATCAATTCAGCTGCTTTATGTCATGTATGTTAGGGAGCTGCTTTGATCATGCCTTATGTAACATACATCATATTGTACATATGTTAAAGAATGTGGCATTATAGAGAATTGAGCAGGCTGTAGATAAATGGAAGCAGATTTGCTTAAGACACTTAGGAAGGAAGATGTCTATACACTTGCAACCAAATACAGGGAAAGCAACTCATGTGTTTTGCAGGTCCTTTGGGTATATGTATAAAAGCAGCATTTCTGCAAACCTCCATACATCAACCTAAAATGTATAAAATGTAAGAATTACCGTGAATTCTGAGAATTTTCTGAAGCATACCATTTATGTTAATGTACATATGACCCTTTTCCAGTGAGGTACACTTAGCAGTTCACTGGCTTCAACAAAAAACCTGACCATTCTTGAGTTATTAACTATTGTGGCTTCAGTGAGCTTTTGGAGGGAAAGACTATTAGGGACATTTGGAACATGGGCGTCATACCAGACAAACTGAGCACCCTTGGGGAAATATGATCAGATTAGGACAATTTATATGCTTTTCTGTTTGGATAGCGTGGAATGATCAGTTTCCTGGGTGAATAATTTTGCGGCAGCCCTTGCATTTGGCTTCCGATTGCTTTCTGTGTCGAAAAAGTCCTTGAAATTGGTGATAAATAGTGGTTACCAGCATTTTTGCACAAATGTCATATCTATAAAGTCTTAACTGCTTTTTGTGTGGCAATAGTTTGAGTTAGGCATGTGACGTTCAAAGGCTGACAGTATTGTATCTAGAATGGAAGGTGTTAATGTTTTTTGGGATTTTTAATAGTTACCCATGTGCTATACTTAACAGTGTGGTATGGGAAAAGATGTATAGCTTGACAGTAATGAGACCTTGCTTATAATGCACCACACTGAGCCAAAAGTTGGTCTAAAACAGTCAATGTCTGTAAAGCGCTGCGGAATATGATGGCGCCATATAAGTAAGCATAATAAATAAATGAATAAAATAAGCCAACCAAGAGGTGGGGTAAATTTTGATAAAAGCGTGTAAAGATGTTAAAAATTTATCACCTAGCACAAGCCACTGTTATAAATTTGGCTCATCCATTTAGTTCCAATCTGTCTAATTCAAGGCCTTATTAATAAATCTTCCCCAATGTTTCCTCTCGGTGCTCCTGTCTGCTTACCAATGTGACTGTGTACAAGGTGTTGACAGTAAATATGGACGTGAGCAGTAATAAAGTGAACAAATAATACTGTACTGGGGTGATAAAGTTGAACATTTACAATTATTGTATCAAATGTATCTTACCAAGACAACTATGGATTCATGCAATGGTCCACTGGTTTTCACAGTTTTCTTTCCATCTTCAGCAGTGTATTCCCACTCCAAACCCATTTCTATGAAGGTTCTTGATTTATTATCTTTGCCTTTGATATTCAGAATGAAATTTCCACTCACTTGGTTTTTAACAGCTGTAAGAATAATGCACAAATGAATGGAATGAAAAGTATGAACTATAACACCCATGATTATAAAGTTAAATGTACTCTATGCTCATGATGGAGGGGAGCTGTCATGAGGGCTGCCATCAGGTTATCTAGTGTCCATAATGTTTAGGGGAAGGTATCAATGGTACCGCAGTCTCAGGCCAGTTGGTGTGATGATAAATGCGATGAAATGTTTCAAGCTGTTCATCAAACTGTAGTATGTGCAAAATATACTGGATTCCTAATATTCATTTGAAAAGTGTGTGCCGTGATCTTCCTTCCATTATTATGATGTTTAGGGGGTCTGTATATTATAGGGCATTTTGGTCTGGAATCTCCAAAAAAGAAATGGAGGAACTGGCTTGGGGTTTATATATTTATTTAGGCGATCCGGTGTGTGATCTGTATTGAATTTGGGGTCTGTTGGAGATAATAGATCCTATTTGTGATTCAAATGCTGTCAGGTGGGGAGTGTCCTATATAAGTAGATGGTCATGACACAGAGCAAGATCCATTATGCAACAGACTCCAATGCCACCCAATGGACCCCATTAACTTATAAAGGGGTCTACTGGGATTCGTTACAGTAATCATTTCCTCAGGGTGCTTGGTTGGTACTTTATAGGGGACACTTGGTTTGAAAAGGTTGAGAAACACTGCCTTAGTGACACCAGGTATATTAAAGTATAGCTGGAGCTTAACTATAGAATAATAGCCTTATCACTAGCATTTAACAACGTAATAAGAGCCATGTAATCCTCCCACCAACCTATCTTTTTTTTTTTTTTTTAACAACCAGAGTAACTCAGCAGTGAGTTAGCAAACCTTGGGGATCAAAATAGGTCCATCACTCCTACTTTTAACCTAACTTTTTAAGAATTTAGGAACAGTTGAAAAGCTCAATTTCTGTTTGTGAAAATTTTGTGTAAAAACATAAAAGTCATTGGATCCTCTTACCAAGATTGTTAGTAGACACTTCTGACTCTTCTATTTGTATTTGCCTGGCTCCTGCCGGAATCTCAAACATCTTTAAAACACCAGCTACAATATAAATGAAGATACTGTATATTAAACAGTCTGGATTAACATAGTCAGGATATGTATGTAATGTGGAAATGTACAAAGTCGCTTCCATATACAAACTGCAATAAATTTGCATACCAGGTTGCTTTGGTGATTTCACTAATGTTCCCTTCACAGTTCGACAATGAGAATTATCACCTCCACAAACCCCACACTTATCATCTTCTTTCAGAGAGCCGATTTCCTTGTCACATCCGAAGTGCTGTAATATAAAGTAACAAGATAAGAACGCAAATCCGGAAAGATAAAGGATACCTATTGCAGAACAAGTGTGATTAGTCCTCGAAGAAATGGGTTTTATTTAACCTTCTCTGTTTTGCAAAAACGTATAACTTCAAAAAAGACTTGCTTATTATGTTATATTTTTTCCGTTGTTAGTCATTTAAAGGTACACAAAACCTAGATATTAAGAATGAACAATTTTGGAATATTGGTATGAGTCAATTCGCTCATCTCTACTACTACAGCATTCTGTAGCAACATGTTATCCATCTTATTTATGGGACCATCATTTGCTTTCCAATATGACAATAACCCCAAACACACTTCCAGGCTATATATTGGCCATTTGATGGAGTGCTGCATCAGATGATATTTGCCTAACCTAAATCCAGTTGAGATGCTTTGGAATGAGTTTTATTAAAAAAATGATAGAAAAATAGGCAACAAGTGCTCAGCACCTCTGGTAACTCTAGGGGACAACCTCTTGAAGCTGAGCGAGAGAATACCAACAGTGCGCAAAACATTCCAAAAGGGTACTACTTTGAAGAATATAAACTATAACACGTTATCACTTTTTGGTTTGTGTTCTGTCATAGTTTTCCTGTCTTCAGTATATATGGGCCAAGGGAAAGGATGAGATTAAGAGAAGAATTGGTGGGATTTTAAAAAATATTTTTTGCATTATTTCTGTTTTTAGTATTTTTTTTTAAAGCCTAACTAAACTTTAGAGCATTTGTTGCTTTTCCAGCAGCATTTGTCCTGGAAAATTTTGTACTATAATTTAGTAACAAATTTTGGACCCTTTCTGTGAAACCCTGTGCTTCTTTATTCTTCCCTTGATTCTCTGAGATCTGTACACTGCTTCTCACTGTAGAATAGATGTAGGGGCTATTCTATAATGCAGAGATGCTGAGGCGGGGGGGGGCACTTGAAACAATATATATATTTGGAATTTAAGATTTTCAGCTTTCATATGACACCAAGATCATAGTTCTACCTGTATTTTTTCCAGCAGAATCAACAGAAAATAGAGTCAAGATTTGGAGCAGCTGCATATAAATATTCCAACCCTGACTGTTTTCAATTGGTGATTCCTCTGGAAATTTTATAGCTAGAACTGTGAGAATCTCACCTTTCTTATTATACAGAAGCACTGTTCTATGTTTTAAAATGCCTCAGTTTTCCTGCATTACACTAGATCCCATCTTCTAGTGAGAAGAATTGTACATCTATCAATAGATAAACATGGAAAATAATAAAGATGTGCAGGATTTCACAGTAGTGAGACAAAAGTCTATAAAGTATTTTACAGAATTTATTAATATGACCAATGCTGACAGAAAATCAAAAAATGCTTTGTTTTTGCACTTTAAAGTGTAATAAAGTGCCCCAGACTGGAGCAGTAACACTTCTATCCATCCAAGAAGAAGGTGCCGACTGTGACTAAAATAATACTATAAACTATAGCTATCAATAGAAATGTAATAATTCTCAGGGGCCTCCCCTTAATTTGAGATACACACTTTACCTTGGACTCTGTGTGCAAAGAGAGGTCACATAAGGACACAGATATGTATGTAGGTGTGGTTATTTAGCTATAAAAGTGCCCTTGTCCTCCACCATGCTATAACAAACACCAGCAGATTTCCTAATTATACATATACATAACCTATAATTATACATACCTATACATAACATACATATACAGTATGACTTCAAAATCTACAGTATGTCTGGGAGAGAAAATAGGAACTTCTCCATGGACAAGTATTTTTGGCAAAATTTCTACTTCATGATTCATAGTATTGTCATTGGATGAATATTTCTTTAGGAAATCTATTTATATTATAGATTTCTACCTCAGATAATGGTAACTCTAATGAAATGCAGAGCCCCAAATCTAAGCGTTGATCTGGACTCTCATGCTTTTAGAGGGGTTATACCGCAAACAATATTTATCCCATATCCAGAGGAAAAATTACTGATCAATGGAGGTTCTTACTAGAGATCAGCGAATCGAAGCTGCAGAAGTGGAATTCAATCCGAATTTCAGGAAATACTTGATTTACATCGAATCCGAATTTCCTCACACTTCATAGTAACGATTCGCATTTAGTTCAAAATGGTTGCTGTACATGTTAGGACATAGGGCAAGGAACTCTGGGAACATGGGATCACCCACAATGTCATGCGTGCAGCCAATCAGCAGCCAGCCCTGTGATGTCACATCCCTTTAACCCCTTCGTGAGCACACACGGCATATTTGACTGCTGTATCCAAGGTGTTAAATCCCCCGATTGGTTATGGAGAAGGGTGTTAGCTGTAACTGACAGCTAACACCCTGCTCCATAACCGATCAGGGGTTTTAAACATGACCGCAGCATCCAAGCGGTTCCGCCATTTTGACACCCACCCCGGCTCTCTGCAGCCAATAAATATCTGTTTTTGTTACACGATTCGCCGTGATTTAATTCGGATTGAATAGAATCGTATTGCAAAATTCGGCGAAGTTGCCGAATTGAATTTTTTAATACTTTGCTCATCTCTAGTTCTGACCACTGAGGCCCCCACCTGATCCTGAGAATGGGGGTATTTTATCCCTGCTGTGAATGCAGCTGTGGGAAAAGTGAACAAACTCCTGGTGAACACAGACGCATCCTCACTTCCCTGAGAGTGTCACAGATAGCTGAAGTACAGCACTTGGCTACCTCCAGCACTCCAGATGAAGTGGTATGGCTGCTTTTACTGCAGCTGCATTCACAGAGGTCAAACACACACCCCTTGGTCTCAGGATCGGTGGAGTTCTCATCAGTCAAACCTCCACTGTGGTCCATCTAGCCTGCCCTTCTGGTATCATGTCCTTTTAATTCTTTTCTTGAACTCCAACCAAATCTGCAGAAGCTTGTTCAATTCATTTACTAAAAAAATATATTATATGTTATATTTTATATTTATATTATTAAAATCATATTTTCTAACTGTCTGATCTTCCACTAATTTCAGATTATTCCCTCACACTCTTGTCATGTGTGCGAAAGCGAACTCTAATATTGCTTCTGTTGCTGGCTCTGGCAAATGAAGGATAGATTGTGGGAATAAGGATCAGGTAAGTCAGAGCAAATAATATGCCAGGTTATAAAATGCATTATTTTCTTTAAAATTTAGTTTATAGTGGCACTGTGTCATCTCTGCTGTTTATGGGGACACTATCTCTGTGTCTACATGATGTCTGTAGCCACTCATTGGCTTTATGTTTATTAATAGGGCTAAGATTTTGACAGTGTGCATGTAGCCAGTTCATGGCTGAATGTCTCAGACGGCACATGGAAGACATCTGTGTACCGCCTCCACAGCCTCACTCACTTTTTTTCAATGAGCCCGGCCCATGATAATAGACAGGTGTGTGTATGGGGCCATAGAGAGGGTCAATGTGACAGCCATGGGAAACACAGCTAGCACACTGACAAGAGCAAAAGATAGGGATAATAAAAAAAAAAAAAAAATTAGGCTGGAATAAAATGAGAAACAAAAATGAATCTAGGTAACAGAGGTTTTTATTGCTATTGTGAGACATATGTATGCTGCATGTTAAAGGTCATAAATATAGATAAAAAAGGAAAACATTATCTTTTTGCTGTTATGAAGATTAATATTAACTGTGAAATTGTCATACTCCAAAAAACTGCATTTAAAAGATAATCGTAGTCTAATGTCATTCAGCGTTGCTGGACATTCATAAAGCGATCTCCAGTGTTTAAAGGGGTATTCCCATGAACATAATCATATCTATATTTGTAGATAATTAAAAGTTAAACATTTTTGCAAATATAAGTAGTTAAAAATTCTGCAAAGTTTTAAAGATTTTCTCTAACAATCATAGTGGCGACAGTTTGTTGTCTTGATCGGTTGCCAATGGTTACGACCACGAATGCAGAAACTTTCTATGGTCTGGGACTTGTCGGGAAAGCAGCAATGATTTTCTTATTGTAACTGGGTTATCAGGCAGGGACACTACATGTATCAGAAGATATCCCAGCCACAGTAAGGACATCATTGCTGATTTTCTGACCTTAGAAAGGTCCTGCATTCATGGTCGTATCCACTGGCAACCGATCAAGACAACAACTTGTGACCACAAGATATTTAGAAGAAATCTTTAAGACTCTGCAAAATGTTTAATTACTTATATTTGCAAAAATGTTTAACTTTTAATTATCTACAAATGTAAAAATGGTTATGTACGTGGGAATACCCCTTTAAGCCTAGAAGTGCAGGCAATTCCTATGATGTCTGACTTCCTGGATGCATGCTGTTCTTATATTAAAAGGGTTGTCCAAGCAAAAATGGACAACCCTTTTAATGTTTAAATCAGCTGGGGGCAGTGAAACAAATAAAAAAAATGCATACTCACCTGTTCCCCTTGCTCCGGTGTCCTCCCGCGTGTCCCGGTTCTTCTGCTCCGACGTCATCTCCCGGGTTTCTTCTGGCGTTGTGCTAAAGCCGCTGATTGGCCTCAGCGGTTACCTGACCACTGAGGCCCATCAGCAGTCTCAGCAGGCCTCGGGAAGAGGACCCGTGATGTCACAGATAGTGACATTGCAGGCCCTTCTCTGATTGGCCTCAGCAGTCACCTGACTGCTGAGGCCAATCTGCGGCTTTAGCTGAACACCAGAAGAGACCTGGGACGCGAGGGGGGACACCGGAGTATCGGGGACAGGTGAGTATGCATTTTTTTTTTGTTTTGTTTCACTGCCCCCAGCTGATTTAAACATTAAAAGGGTTGTCCATTTTTGCCTGGACAACCCTTTTAAACTGTATGATTCTAAATGGGATCAATAAACCCTCTTCTGATGTGCTTCCAAAGTAAAAACCATTGCAGCTGCACAGTAGGGAAAGGCATGGGCATTTCTGGTACTTTAAAAGAAATTTCCACTTAGGACAATCCTTAAGTGTCAGAAAAGTTCCTATAGAATAAACTGATTACAAAGTGTGCCATCAGTAAATCAGCAAAAAACTTGATAAACTTGGCAGTAAGTGTTCAGCTTCTTTGCAGCAATACCACAGAGCGAATTAAACATTACACATTGGCCTAGTAGCTTAAATGTACCAAAAATGAAAAAAAAGTTATGTAAAATTGTGGCTCAAAGTAAGCCATTGTGATAAATCTGTTTACACTGTGAAACTATTAGTTAATCTGGGTTGCGTGTGTAATGCAGGACAGAAGAGGTCCTCCAGAGCAAAGGAAACACTATGTAGCTTTATATAACTGTTCTCCGCTCTTGCCAAAAGATATGGGGTCTAAACACAGGACCCCCTCTATTAACTCAGAATTCCCTAATAGGGTATATGGATATAGGGTTTTCTAAACATGACAACCCCTTTAATGCAGATGATATGGTTGAGCACTTACCACACAATCTCCTCTAGCACAAACACTATAAGGATCCTTGTAGCTACAACGGGTACCATCATGAACCACCTGATTCATGAAAACCACATCTCCTGATTCCTTAGACTGGCATATAAGCTCACATTTCTGTGCATCTGTAGAATATAAACAGCCATAGAATTAGATGAATATGGAAAGAAAACATGCTGTTAACACTATACCCTGGAGAACTCATGGGCAACAGGCTGATTTTTGAACATCCCCAATTGTTTTTACATGATTTAACAGTCTTTATATCCCATAATAGAAATTAACAATTGTACTTCTGTGACTACATCCGGACTATGCTCTGACATGTTACATCAGGTGATCATAAAATCTGGATTACACCCCTTCAGAATCTTGTTCTCAGGGGTGCCAGAAGTGTCTGGCAGGCAAGATTGTACATAAGGATGAAGATACATTTACCCAGTAGACCGAGCTGATGATTATATTGTTTATCTGTCTGCCTTCTCTTATGTCTGTGACCAGCTTTACATTTGGCTTTCTGTCCTCCTTCTCTCTTTGGTTTTATCAAATCATCATCAGATGTGAATGGAAAACATACATTATTCATTACTTGGAGCACAGTAAAGTTGTTTTACCATCATGATGTTCATAGGGAAGCCAAGTGTGCTTGGTGTTTTGGTGCGTGTAGTAAGAGTTTCGCTGTGAGCACTGCTGAGCCCGGAAATCCTCAAATGGTCCTCGACATTCTTCAGTGTTGCACATCTGATATTCATAGGTAGCACCTGGGCAGTCACGACCTCCATATGCTGGTCTGCACAACACAATATACAAGATACATTTTTATTTTATTTTATCACTGTGGATCATGATGATATTGAATCATCTTCTCTCTTTCTCATGCAGTTACTTGTAACTATAAATATCCAGGAACAATTTCCTCATACATTTGGTATATAGTGGCAAAAATGTTAATTAAAAAAATAAAAAAGTTATTTATGTTGGACTTTACACTATGTGCCACTTAAGCATTCTGAAATTAAGGGGCTGCACATAACTCATACATAAGTTTTCTCATCCTTGTTAACCCCTTTTTATCTTTTTCCTTTTTCTGCCACCTTATAAACTAGATCTTTACATTATCCCACCAGTTACCATACATCCACCTCCACACTGAGCCTAAAAATCACATGATAATCCCACTACAAACTTAATCCCAGCAATTACATCACCTCTACGACTAATTTGGTTTCACTAATTCCTATAATATTCATCCACCGGTAAACTAATCCCACCAATCATGTGATAAATCCACTACTAAATTAACCCCAGCAATCACAACACATTATGATATGACCAAACTGGTTCTATCAATCCCTATACATCCACCACCAGTAACCAGACATTCTAACAAACTGATTCTATTAATCATATCTCAAACATCTTCAGTCTGATTTCACACTTTGACTTATTTAGCTATCGCAGTGTGATCCCAACAGCAGTCTTGTAAATCTTCCCATCTCCCTTTAATTTACCTAATCTCTATAATCCCTTGTTTTCATCCTTAATCTCATTTAACATCTCATATCTTCTCTAAAAAGAAAGTTTGTGCCACTTTGTAACTTAATTGTAAAAGGTTCACATCATGTTTTATATTCTAGTCCTATCCAGAGCTGCATTCTTATGCTAGGTTCACACCTGCGCTTGTGGACCTGAAAAATGGAAACCCAATCCACTTAAAAAGCGGTTACCCGTGAACCCTATAGCCTATAATGGGGTCCACCGGGTTTTTGCCTGAAAAATGTGGAGAGAAAAGTCCTGTTTGCAAGACTACTTTGCATATTTTTCAAGCCGAATGGGGGACGGAATCCCCCCGAACGCAGATGAGAACCTAGCCTCAACTCCTCTGTTTTCTGCCTGGATCTTATCTGTACAGGCAACCTACTGCTGCTAAAGTTTCCATTGGCTGCTTAATGTCCCTGCAACAAGCAATACAGATAAAACGTAGCATAACGTGTCCATTTATAGACAGACATTCATGTAATACATGGATAGACCAGGTCCATGAGGGAAAAATATGCTGCTTGTTACTTACTATGGCACAGTGAAAGGTGTTAAACAGGGGACATTCCCCTTTTTTTGAGGTTGAAGGGCATCATGCAGTTTAGTAGAGAAGGTCTGCTATTGGAGCTGTAACTACATTTTATGGATAATTGAGTTCTCTTATATATTTAATTTAGGCTAAGGCCCCACGTGGCGAAACACACAGCGTTTTTCATTGTGTTTTTGCAGTTTTCCTCTGTGGACTTTCTGCCTTTATTATACCTATTCGGAAAACGCCAGAGTTTCCACAGGTATAATTGACCTGCAGTGATTTCCGCAGCGGATTTTTTTTTTGCAATGTGTCGATGGGATTAGCCAGAATCTCATTCACTTTGCAGGTAATGTAAAATGCAGTGTTTTTTCCTGCAGCGTTTCCACAGTGGCAAAAAACATTGCGTTTTTGCAACATGGGGCTTTAGCCCTAACTTCATTTTCTACTATATAGTACACGCATCATTAAAGGGAGTCTATCATTCAATATACCTTTTTTTTAAACACACATTGGAATAGTCGTTAGAAAGGCTACTCTAGTTCTATCTTTCTTGTTTTCTTGCTCCCCGCCATTTTTGAATTATTTATTTTTTTGTGTTATGGTAATAAAGCTTAGGGAGCACCGGGGGTGTTCTCCCTGTGCTCCTAGCACAGCAGTATCATATCCTGCATACCGCATCCTGGCCCTTTCTTTCACGCCACTCTCTATGCAAATGACTGCTCCTCATCATCTGCTTCGCTGCTTCAGCAGCAGCAAGTGTCTCAATGAGCATACTGCGCAGGTGCAGTACGCTCAAGTAGTTCTAAGTAGCTAAGTAGACACTGCTGTGCTCGGAGCACAGAGACGTGTAAGGGCAAGTTGTAGTTTTTATTTATCCCATTTTTGGGAATGGCTGACTATTTTTTATTCAGTTGTTATTGTAAGACGTCTATACTAAAAACATCTATTCAGCTAAGTTGTTTTTTTCTGCTACATGGTGTTCACTTTTTTTCACATTTGGCACGACGGAACCCCTTGGATGCCAAGCTCATGTTTGACCGTGGCATCCAAGGGGTTAAAACCCCTGACCGAAGCTCGGGGGTTAAGGAACAGTGTGTTAGCTGTCAGTTACAGCTAACATCGCTCCCGATGCTGCCCGCGGCATTCAGTTTCAATGACAAACATTTAAGATGCCGTGGTTGCTATTGACCACAGCATTTTATGGGTTAAACAGCAGGGATCAGTGTTATCACCATCCCTGCTGTTGCAGCGGGAGCTTGGCTGTCAGATACAGCTGGGCTCCCACGGCGATTGCACGGGCTCTGCTTCCCCACGTACGTGTACGTGGGGATGCGGTAACTACCCACATTCTCCCACATACATGTACATGACAATACATGAAGGGGTTAAAGCTGGATGATTGGCTTATCAGTAGTCAATCAACCAGCTTTAGCGATGAGCTGAACCCGGACCTGAACTTCAGCGCTGACGTTCAGGGTCGAGGTCAGGTACCCGAACGCATGCAGTTCGGCTTGGACCCCAACTGTGCAGTTCGGGTTCGCTGAACACTAGAAAGGAGACCCATCGACTATGTTGCCCTTTCTGGTCCCAATGGGTGTCATGTTTAAAACCCAAAGTCCTCCATAATGTTACAGCTGAAGTTGGGAAGGTGTTAAAGATGAGCAAATTGGTTTGGCATGAATAAAATTTCATTACAAAGTTTCCAAACTTTTTTTGGATTTCAGTAAATCCTAAACTTTTGGAATTCATTCCTCACAAATTGCTCAAAATGGTGACTGCAATTTTGCAGAGCAGAAGACGACAGTGGCTTTACAGTCTTTCCCATAATGTATTGCAGGCAGTCCTCCCTCTAGCCCAGCCAATGATTTTGACATTACTAATGCAGTCTTAGCAATAAAGGTGCTGAATACAGTCGTAGAAGACCTCAGAGTATCATGCAAGATTTTTGAGAGCAACAGGGGCTCTGAACAAATGAGATCTGAAAGTTGATTCTGATATTGGAAAAATTGTTCACCTCTTATTACAGTACGAAGGACAAGTAATGGTAGATGAGAACTATTACATATGGTTGTTCAGATGAGAATCTGTAACCTAGCGCAACTCCTGCACATCATTTGGTAGCTTATACTGATTTGAGATAATATCTGTAAATTGTTACATAGGTAAATTATTATTTATGTCCATTGTCCCTCTAAACATAAAACTTGATTTATTATACTGTGTTCTGCCATACGTCATCATCTTGTGATGACGTATGGCAGAATAAATGAGAGAGGTTACAAGAAAAAGAAGAAATAACATGTGAGAAAGTAGAAGCAGTTGAAACAGCAAATGATGGCTTTGAGCTATATTAACATTTGCCTTCAATAAATCACAACTTCTGAAAATTTATTGTTTTGCTATATGCCTTGTGCCAAGTCTGTGTTTATGTAATCCGAAAATACGGTGGAGAAAGAACAAAAAGAGCATACAGATGTGGCTTTGCCGAGAAGAAAGAACCACCAGAAGCATAACATATGTTTACATTTCGCTGAACTGGAATTTGAAAGATTACTCACAAGTGTTAGGCATATAAATTAGGGTTCTGGTCCCTAAACTGCACATATGAGCCTGTCAGCCATGGGTTGCATGTAAGCACCTGCTGAGTCATGCAGTTACAGAAATGAAATATTAAAATATTTTTCAATTCAATGGATTGTCTGGAAGTCTTCTCAGAGTGGCATAGCAATTGTTGGTTTATATGTTGTGCAGATGCCCTTGGAATGATTCTGGTATGCCTTAAAGAAATACACAGCTCAAACCTTTCATTGTAGAAATAATAATTCACCATACTCTAATAAAACAGTGACATTCATTGGTTGAAAAAGTGTTTCAGTACAGAACAGGCCACTAAATAGAAAAGGATTTGTAATTTTGACACACGATATTTAGGAGTTATTTTATGGACATTCAACCAAAATCTCAAAATGTTCTCTTAAAAAAAACAAACATGAAAAACCACAAAATTGTTAAAAAAATGTAAATAATAATAATAATAGTTGAATATAATAATAATAATAATACTTTTACAAAGTTAGTCAATTATTTGGTACATAGTCTAGCTTCAACTTGCCCCAGTGTTCAACATTACTAGTTTGATTTAATAGAGAAAAAAACAGTAACTGTAACCAAGACTCCTCTAAGGCTCTGGTCAGAGGAGCATCAAGCAAAATGGCCATGAAAAAGGGCCATTTTTCACAGCCATTTGCATCTGTGGGATACCCATGAATATCATTCGTGTGAATAGAATTTTAAGCTCTGATTAAAATAAATTCATTTGAATGGGGCTAAAAAATAGGACATGTCCTACCTTTGCTGATTTTCACGGATCCCTCAATAGAATCACATCTGTGAAAATAGGTGTCCCACGGAAGCAAAATGGCTATGAAAAATTTTTCATGGTCATTTTGCACCTCGGTTGTCTGAATAGATTCTTTAGCTACCTTCACATATCCATTTTAGGCTGGTTGCACACTTAATTTTTTTTTGGTGCTACACTTTTAGTGGTACTTTTTGCAAATGTGTTTTATTTTCCTGACAAAAACACTGCAGATAAATGTTAGAGAGTTTTAATGTCCATTGTTCTGATCCTTGCAGCATCATAACAACAGATGTGTGAAAGTAATTTTATAGATGAAGAATTTCCTCAGTTGGGCATCACTAACTGGTAGCGTAAGAAAATTGTAAATGTAACAAAGTTTGCTGTACACTTACTATACTGTAAGACTGAATGATTGTAAGAAACAGGTGTGCATATTTATTTTAGTTGGGACAGGTGGGTTAGTCCTTAATCCTTAATAAATGTCAATGTTTCATGTCTATAGTCAGTTTATCTTCAGGAAGGAAAAAATGTTCACAACTGTAAATCATATTTACCTGACTTCAACTTTAACATCACTAAACTCCAGACATTAATATGACTTTCTCACCATGCACATTGCTATATAAAATGCACAACTTTTTTTCCAAAGTGCATATGGAAAAATGAACATCCTTTCCAAGTTACCAAGGTTTTCCATTCCACAGGAACATTGTAATATGGTACTCTCACCACATTCAATTAGTGCAGATATTCCTCTCTCATTCCCATAGTCTGACACATGGATTCAGTAAAAATCCTGTAATTTATATGTGTGCAAGTATTATATTTCAAGTGCACTTCACTACTAATAGTATCTTCTTATACTATGAAATCTCAATAACTACATAAAACATTCTTTAACAGTAAACCTAAGGATAACAAAAGCTAATAAGAGTCAAGTGACAAATGTTAAGATGGGCAACACTGAAAATAGATCACAGGGGTTCACTTCTTTAGGGGATACCCCCCCTTTGATCTGCTGTTGTTGCAGTATATCAGTCTTCTAATAGAAGACACATTTTGGGGGGCGTGGCCTGGACGCGCATGGAGTAGCACGCGCGCAGGTCCTTCTCCGCTCCTCCGCTCGCTACTGAGACCCGTGGACCCCTCAGCAGGCGCAGTATGGGCAAGCGCTTACCGAGGAAGGTGGCCCCGGGCACCCCAGCGCCCGTGGAGAGGTCTGGGGGGGCCACCCTGGACGCCTTTCTGGCCCAGCGGCCTTCTCTACCGGGCCAGGCTGCTGCGGGGCGGCCATCTTGGATTTCCTCCGCTCTCCAGGCACAGGGGTCGCAGCGCAGCTTCTCTCCTCCCGC
Organism: Leptodactylus fallax; assembly: GCA_947044405.1. Lineage (NCBI taxonomy): Eukaryota > Metazoa > Chordata > Amphibia > Anura > Leptodactylidae > Leptodactylus > Leptodactylus fallax. The sequence goes on along the minus strand of CAMRHE010000104.1, from coordinate 2,068,197 downwards.
GCTCCCCCTGTCAGCCAGCGGAGCGCCGCTTCAACAGAGGTCCCTGTCGGCGCCTGGGCAACCCAGAGTTTCCCCAGCACGAGTACTCCCACAGTCTCCTCACCCTGGGATGTCCCAGCAACTACATTCTGCTTCACCAGCACTCCTGGCAGAGCGGCATGAGAGGACCCCGGATGTCTCCAGCTTCTCAAGGAGTTCTGAGGTCAGTGGCTCTGCTCCCTCCTACACCGCTGATGAGTTGCAGCCTGTGGCCACAGAGCTGGTCTCTGTGGCCCCCCAGCTACTATCTTCCCCCATCGCCCCTCCCCTCCATAGCTCAGGGGGGGATGGCGCGGTGGAAGGCGCTGGCGTAGGGGCTCCTCCGCCCCACACTCCCAAGGATTATGCCTCCCCCCCTCCAGTCCTGCACCCCCAGAGCTGCATTCCAGGTCCATCTTCAGCACCATCATCCATGGCGGACCTTCTTCCTCAACTTCCTACTAAACAAGACCTTAAAAGTATGGTTGCGGAAATCACAGCGTCCTTCAGATCTGAAATTGCTACCCTCCGCACTGATTTACACTCCATTGCTAACCGAATGGACACGCTGGAGAATGACCATGACACTACCAGAGACTATGTTGCCTCACTGCATGATACTACCACTGAACAGGGTTCAGCTATACGGGACATGCAACGCCACTTGGAGGATCTTGAGAACAGGGGCCGGCGCAACAATATACGCATCAAGGGACTCCCAGAGGCTGACCAATCTGAGGATCTGCCTGTTCTGCTGGAGGCTGTCTTCAACACTATACTGCAGGAGCCCCCGTCCCACAAAATTAAGTTTGATAGGGCACATCGAGCCCTTCGACCCAGAGGATCTTCCGCCACACCCCGTGATGTCATCTGCTGCCTCCACGACTTCACCCTTAAAGAGGCTATAATGAGCAAAGTGCGCAAACTCAAAGACTTCGAGTTTCAGGGAGCTCCACTACAATTCTATCAGGATCTGTCGCTAATCACCCTCCAGAAACGCCGCCATCTCCGACCCCTCCTCCAGATTCTTCAGGAGCACCAAATTCCTTACCGGTGGGGATTTCCGTTTGCTCTCATTGCTCGTAGGGATGGTCGCTCCGCTACGCTTCGCTCCTTTGCGGATTTGCCTCTCTTCTGTGACCTATTGGATGTTCCCCTGCCGGATTTAACAGACTGGGAGCTATTCTCTCCACCCCCTCCCCCACCACCGGTTTGGCAACGATTGGAGCCCAGACGACGTCATGCATCCTCTGCGGTGGTGACCACTCGGAGGCCCCGGCTGGAGACTGATCCCTGAGGAGGCTGCCCCCCCTTAAGACGTTCTCCCTTTTCTCGGTGGTGCTTTGGAATCTGCATGCCTTAATGTTATGTTTGCTTCTTTTTTTTTTTCTTTTTTTAGGTCTACGGGTCTCATCTATTATGCTTATTATTGGATTGTTTTAGCGGAGTGGGGGCGGGGTGGGGTTCCGGTGACTCCCCTTCCTTCCTTCTTTTTACTGGTGGTTGGGGATCCACCGCCTCCCCTCCGACCTCCTGTCCACGCTCTCCCCCCTAAGGGGATACTTGGACTGTGCGGCCATTGATCCTGATTGGACCTCTGGCTGCCCTCATTGGTCCCCAGGCGAGTGACTTAGCCTCGCCCACAAAGTATTGTTTAACTGTTTTTATTTTTACTTTGTCATTTATGATGTCTTTTGCCTCCCTCCCTCCCTCTCTTTCCCCCCCCCTCCCTGATCTAGAGACCCTGCCTCGACTTTGGGTTCCTGTTTGTGGATTGCCCTTTTGCCTCTCCGAGGGAAACTTGCCAGCGTCATGTGAGATGGGTGAGCTTATTGCAATCCGCCACTGTCCTCCAATCCTGGGTCCCAATGGTTAGGTGCGTGACAATTAATGTCAAGGGCCTGGGTTCCAACATTAAAAGGCGCCATGTCCTTAGAGAACTCCGCTCCTTACGAGCGGATGTGGCGTTTCTTCAGGAGACTCATTTTGACCGCGCTGGTACTTTTGCCTTCGCTAAGCATTATTTTCCCGTAGCTTTTTCAGCCTTCCACAATCGACGCAGAGCTGGGGTGGCTATCCTTCTTTCTCGATCCTGCCCAATTACAGTGACGACTTCCCACATAGACCCAGGTGGCCGGTTTGTTATCTTGGAGGGGCTCCTTTATGGTGCCCCGATTGTTTTATGCAATGTCTATGCCCCCAATTCAGCACAGATCCCGTTCTTGCGCCGGGTATTCTCCCGTCTGCGTGCTCTCCCACCATCAGCTTGGCTGGTGGGGGGGAGACTTTAACATGGTCTTCTCTGAACGGGCGGATCGTCTGGCGTTACCCCAGGGCCCAACCCCCCATAGGTTGGCCCAACTTGCAAGGGAGTTCCGCAGGCTGATCCGCGCCCACTCTTTGTATGACCTTTGGCGAGTGGACAATCCTACGGCGCGCTCCTACACCTTCTTTTCTCACCCTCATAACACTCACACCCGCATTGACTACTTCTTTGGAAATGCTCCCGCTCTTCGTTTGCTTAGGGACACGAACATTGGCCCTCTCACCTGGTCTGATCATGCCCCAGTCGTGATTACCTTATCTACGACTCCAGTGCCTACTCGCCAATGTCATTGGCGTCTTAACGAAACACTGCTCAATTCGCCGACCTCCCTCGAGACCCTGCGCACACACTTGATAGATTATTTTAGGGACAACTTAGGCTCGGTAGACTCTCTTGCCATTCTCTGGGAAGCCCATAAGGCGGTCATGAGAGGATGCTGTATCGCATTGGCTTCTAGGCTTAAAAGGGACAGACAGGCCCAGGAACAGCTCCTCCAAGCCCGTATTCGGTCCCTTACGACGACTTTGGCAGCGCATCCATCCCTGGGGGTTCTTCGCCGTTTGGTCCTGGCCCGGGCGGACCTCCGTGATTTGGAGACCCGCCATGTGGAACGACTTCTCCTTTATACCCGTCAGCGGTTTTTTGAACGAGGTAATAAATCTCATACCCTCCTGGCAGGAACCCTCAGGGATCATCGGGCCTCTTCCACACCACACTCTGTCCGTGACCCCGCGGGTACTCTTCAACATCACCCTGATGCTGTGGCGCTGGCGTTCCACTCTTACTACTCTAAGCTGTATGACTTACCCCCCCCACGAGCACTACTCCCTGGGGATGACTCAACACTACTGGAAGACTATTTAAAGGATTGTTGTCTCCCACGCCTTCCTCCTGAGGCCCTAACCTCCCTGAACACCCCCATCACCAGGGAGGAACTAGAAGGGGTCCTGAGGGACCTCCCAAATGGGAAAGCCCCAGGCCCAGATGGGTTCACTTACAATTATTATAAGGTTTTCCAGGGTGAACTCTCTGCTCATCTATTGTCCCTCTTCAATTCCTTCCTTTCAGGTTCCCCTATACCCCCGACTATGCTCTCTTCACTACTCACATTGGTCCCTAAACCGGGTAAGGACTTGCAGGATTGTGCTAACTACCGACCGATTGCTTTGCTGAACACGGACCTGAAACTTTTCACCAAACTCTTAGCCAATAGACTGAATGCTTGGCTCCCTCTGCTTGTCCATAAGGACCAGGTGGGATTCATCCCCTGTCGTCAGGGTGGTGACAACACCAGGAGGACTGTGGATTTGGTGGAGGTGGCCAATCATTATTCTACCCCGGCCCTTCTCTTGAGCCTGGACGCTGAAAAGGCTTTTGACCGCATAAATTGGTCGTTTATGCATACTACGCTTAAGGCGTTCGGGCTTACGGGACCTTTTCTCACAGCTATCCAGGCCCTTTACTCCTTACCCTCAGCAGCAATCAAGCTTCCCCATGCATCTTCGCCCTTCTTCCCTATTCGAAATGGCACTAGGCAGGGTTGCCCCCTGTCACCCATCATATTTGCCCTCTGCATTGAACCGCTAGCGGCCAAGATTAGGCGAGACCCTAATATCAAGGGCATCATGGTCCAAGATAAGGAATTTAAGATATCTCTCTTTGCGGACGATGTACTCCTCACTCTCACCTCCCCTCATACTACCCTTCCAAACTTGCTGCGCTCGCTAGAGACCTATGGTGATCTCTCAGGGTATAAGGTGAACCCCGCGAAGACTGAGGCACTCCCACTTAACATCCCACGGGACCTTCTCCTTCTCCTCCGCAGTAATTACGATTTCCAGTGGCGGGAGTCCTCTATCCGCTACCTGGGAGTCCATATATCCACTTCCTATGCGACCCTCTACTCGGCAAACTACCCGCGGTTGTTTTGTGAGCTAAGAGCCCTATTGGACAAATGGCAACCCTTGCCTATCTCCCTTTTGGGGAGAATTGCTGCGGTCAAGATGACTCTCCTCCCGAAGCTACTGTATTTTTTCGAGACTCTCCCAGTCGCGATACCTCGGGGAGAATTACGGAACCTACAGAAAGCTATCTTCCAGTTTATCTGGAAAGCAAAACGACACCGAATACCTAGATCTGTTATGCTGGCGGATAGGGGGTCTGGGGGTATGGCTGTCCCACATCTGTTACATTATTACTGGGCGGCCCACTTACGCCATATCCCATTCTGGGCGGCTATGCCAGCATACACCAGATGGGTGCAGGTAGAGAAGCTATGGCTGGCACCCATGCATCCTAACGCGCTTCTGTGGGTCAGCTCCCCCCCCACCCCCCTGCCTCGTACCTGTTGGGCCCCATTCGGTTTACTAGATCTATCTGGTCTACCTGTTGTGCTAGATTCTCCCTGATGTCCCCGCGCTCATCTATGGTCTCCATACTATACAACCCCCTTCTCCCAGAGAGCCTGACTTCTGCCATGACTAAAGTGTGGTCTGAAGCTGGCCTTTACCGGATTGCTGATATGGTTGACCCTGGAACCTTGGAACTCAGGTCCTTTGCTTATCTTACAGCTAATCAAAACCTGCCAAGTACTGAATGGTTCCATTACTTGCAGGTGGTTCACTTTGTCCGCTCCCTCCATGGGTCTCTTAAGGTGTCACTCCCCACCGCTTTTGAAAAGATTTGCCGTGCAGGCACGTCCACTAGGGGCTTTATATCCTCTATTTACCAACTTCTTAACTCACAAACTACAGGCTCTCCTGTTAATCATCGCTATATGCTTAAATGGGAGGAGGCGGTGGGTAAACCCATCTCCCAGGAACAGTGGCGGATTGTATGGTCTCGGGCCCAGAAATCATCTCAGTGCATTACGTTTAGGGAAACGCAGTATAAGCTGTTGATGCATTGGTATCATACTCCGGCTCTCCTTCATACTTTAAACCCATTAGTTCCCCCATGGTGCTGGCGCTGTGGAGCTGCGGTGGGTACCCTGCACCATATCTTTTGGACGTGCCCTCTCATCCTCGGTTTTTGGAGGGAGGTCAGGACTCTGACGACTGCTCTCTTTTTGCAAGAGGTTCCTCTTGACCCTCTTCTTTATCTCCTGAACCTTCCCCCCAGACACCTGAGCAATAAGTCATCCAGGCTTTTCTTGCATCTTTGTACTGCAGCTAAAACTCTCATAGCTAGAAACTGGAAGAAGGTGAGTCCCCCATCTAGTCTTGAGCTTGTGGCTAGAATGAAGGATGTGAGGAGTCTTGAATACCTGACTGCTGGCCTACATAATTCACGGGAAGCCTTTGGGGCTATTTGGGCACCCTGGGACATGTATTGTACATTACAGGGTCTCTGATCTCTAGTCCTCTCCTTCCCTCCCCCCCCCTTCCCTTTGGTCCTACCCTTGTCTTCTTAACCCCTCCATTCCCCCCCTCCCTTGTTCACTGCTTAATTTAAATGCATATTGCTTAAGGGGGAGGAGGCAGATAGCCTCTATTTACCTCAATGCTTCCTGTTTGTTTGATTATTATTGTTTTTTTGTTTTTTCTTTATTCCTTGTTAATGAAAAATTTTTCAATAAAATTACAGTTATATAAAAAAAAAAAAAAAAAAATTTTTTTTTTTTTTTTTTTTTTTTTTTTTTTTTTTTTTTTCCCCTCTGGGGGGCCCCCTCCTTTTTAAAAAAAAAATTGGGTGTTTTTTTTTTTTTTCTTTTTTTTGGTTTTAAAAAAAAAGGGGTTCAACACAAAAGGGGGGTTTTTGGGGAAAAAGGAAAAGGCGGCTTTTTTTCCCCCAGGGGGGAATTTGGGGCATCAGCAAAAGCGGAAGGTACTTTATGTGATAACTGGAAAATTGAGGAAGACAGGGCACTACAAGGGTCAATATGTTACATAGCCATAGTATATACCCAGGCGTAACTTGAAGCTGATGGTCCTCAATGCAACATCTGTAATGGGGCCTCTGCCTACTTTGTGCCATTTAGAATAGTGGTATATTTTGTGTGCCAGAAGAAACTTTAGGGCACCCTCAGGGTTCAGGTCCTGGTAGCAACTGCTCTTCCTGCACCCCCTATAGCTACACTTATGACCCATAGTATTCTATGGAGCTCTACTATGCTTTTATATGCCCCCAAATTCATATAGATACACATAGGGACATGTTTTATTATATTAAGAAATTCAATTTGCCAATTTCAATTTTGCCAAATTCAATTTCTCTTGAAAATGGACATCATGGAAGAGATGTTGACGGAAGAGATGCTCCATGTATATTACATTTGTATGAGAGTATATTACATACGTGTTCAAAGAATTTTCTGATGTACAGTAAATTACATACACCTTTTATTAGCTATAGCAGAAGTCATCTGCAATGAGCAGTAAAGTAAATAAACCGTCGCAGTAACAGTTGATCGTAGCTTTATCACAGCTGGTGACCAATCACGGTCATCAGATCACCTGGAGAACTTTTGTGTAAAAATTGGTTGTCAAAAGTGGATAAGACCTATAAGGTAAATACAAATGTGGTACTCACGGTGGGTTGTTGCACTGTCTGCCACGGGATCTTACTCCTCCTCCACATGTTCGAGAGCAAGACCCAAATCTCGACCACGAGCTCCACCCTCCATCCTGACTGTAAGACTGCTCTGGAGTTTTCCAGATACAATGTCCTTTAAAGCACCACTAAAAGGCAAAAAATGAAATAAACTACTCATGGACATTTTTAATATAACTGTATTGTGTGTGGAGTTTTCCCATCTTAATGCCATAAATGCATAATAGGTGTTGGTCTTAACTTTTTGTACTCCCACTCATGAGGAGAACTGTGGACTACTTGCACAATTCTGTATGGATAGCTTAGTGCTCAGTCAACTTTGTCAGTCCTATAGATTTTGAATGGATGGATTTGAAAGTATGCATGCGCAACCACTGCTCCATTTAAAATGGATCACAGAATCCCGTTATCAATGGGGTAACAACTGTCAGACCCCCATCATTCAAGCATTCTCCCCTATTCTGTGGATTGATGATAAAATGTTGATTCTGGGACAAGAATAAGATAACGAAGTAACCACTCTTTGCATGAAAGGTTCTTTATGATATAGACTTACAAAACAGAAAATATGTCAAGTCAGCAGCAAATTGTGGAAATGTTGTAATTAAGAATAAGTACCTTTCCAGGAGAACATTCAGTTCCGTCAAGAGGGGGGCCCTTCTTCGTCTTGCAGAAATAAGGATTATCTGGGTGACTGCACCACAGCTGCTTGCAAGGGTCAAACGTCCTAAACTGTGAGAATAAACATTTGCAGATTTTCAGTCTGACTGTACACGAAGAGTCTTTCTATACAATTAATCAGCAAAAAAGCTCAATTTAACAGAAAATAGAAGAAAGTGCGCTAAGCCAACCATAAAAAGACCGTTCAGTATAATTGTCTGCGCTGCGCAAAAGACTGAATAAAGAGTGTATATTGTCTTAAAGATTTTTCGTGTTGGAAAATACATCAATTTATAGACACACGGGTATGTGATATCAAAATGATATATAAATCAATGTCAAGCAATTACAGTCAAGAGTTATCCAGTGTATGCTGCTGTCCATCGCCTGTCTAAAAACATAGTCATCTTTACAGTTCAGAGATGGCATTTTCTGGTCTCTCCTTGTTTTTGACCGAATTCCAATATTTGTGGTGGTTAAAACATAAGAGGAAAAAAAGGCTTTTGGATTAAGCATGTGTGGAGCATGATAAAAAGAGATGTATTAATTCTTGATCAGTAAGGAAAATCATGAACTTCTAAACACGTATCCCTAGATCAGGGCTTTTAAATGTTTTCCTACATTAATTTTCCCAACCAGAACATGGTGACTACTATCCTCTTAAGTAAGCTGTTCTATGCAAAACCTATATCTCAAGATGGCTGAAAAAGCCCTTCCCGGTCATGACCAGTGTCTGGAATTGCAGTTCATAGTCCTTTTTCTATAGCATTCCATATATTACCAAAGTCTCTTTCAAGTCCTATACAACCCTTTTTATGTTCTCCAGTGTGGGGATCCTGCAAACAGCAACCACATTTTTGCTTCTTGAAAGCACATTAGTATGGAGGAAAAATGGGCCATCAGGGGTTATCAGGTTGAGTTAACTGGAAATGTGATCTAGAGATTAAACAATGATCCTTAATCTATATAACATCTACAAAGCTGTTACATACTAGTACAGTGCCATATGGGCTTGTCTCTAAGTGATTCTGGCTCTGTGGTTATGCCATTACTTGTGATACTCACAGCAGTGCACATCCTGTAACCCACTCCAAAATCAAATCTGCATTGTTCATCCATAGAGTAGTTGATTCCTGGTAATTCTGGGAGCTTTGGCCACTTATGCTCAAAGGGATCATCCAAAAGACAATCATAGGAACTAAAAGAGAATGAGAAGAAGATTGCACATTAATTATTGATGGCACAGAAATTGGTCATGGTCTGTTACCTGCCAGTAATATAAGAGTATGTTCACACATGGCAGATTTTTTAAAAATTAAAAACATTTGAATGGATTTGTTTTTGCAGTATTGGCATGTTGTAATGTAATACCTGGCATTTGTCTTATTTCTGGATTTTGGGGCACAAAATAGTTGCGAACTGACAGTAAAGTCTCTTATTAACTGTACAGCAAAGTCATGGGCACCCATTGATTTTTGGCAAAAGAAGTTGGCTATTTTATGTGTCTGGGGACCTCGCAACTCTCCAACAGTAGCTGATACGGGGGGAAAGAAGGATCAGCATGTTGCAATGTAAAACCTGCATTTGTCTTATTCATGGGTTTTGGGGCACAAGATAGTTGCAAGTGGATAGTCTTTACTGCAGATAATAGTGTTAAAGCTAAACTTCAGAACCTAAAGTTGATGATCGTTCACTTTTATGCTTAATGATATTTGCACGAGTATTTTTAACTTTAGAATATCTGTAACAAAGATCCTATAGACCACACAGAAGTGCATAGGTGTGCAACACACAACAAGGAGACAGACAGATTCCAGCTAGTGATTGCATTTAGAGCACAACCACACTACAAAAGACTGTCTAGACCTTCATTGTTACTCCTGACTCATCCACTAGTCAAAGGTTTTACATACAGATGTTCAGATTACACTCTTGGGTATATCACATTTCTACGATTATAGACACTCCACCTACAGAAACAAAAAAAAAAACTAGGCTTTGAAGAAATTTGTCCTTAGTTAAGAATTTCAGGAACTTACTGTATATATCTGTTAAGTTCTTGCTTACTGCATCTCGACCAGTGATAACGATGGAATGCGGCTTGCACCAATGGAGCCATGATGCTTCCCATACTGGTTTCATCAGCACACCGGTTTCCCTGACCGTCATGCTCCATACCTAGCCTACAAAATGAAGGGGAAAAAAAACAACGTGATAATACATTGTGATATAGACTTCAGCAAGTCCTCACGTGTTACTCATCACTGGATGTGCCAACATTTCTCATTATAAACTCTTACAATCTAGTCTTGACCAACTCCAGTGTTTCTCTTTGGGGGGGGGGGGGAAATTCAATAAAGTTCAGGATGAAGGCCTTTCACCAATCCTAACATGTTGGTAACTAAATACTTTTCTTAGAACTCTGCATTGTATGGATCCTATGTTCTTCCTCCTGAACATGAGAACTAGGTGAAGCCATTCCCTTTGTCAAAGGACGTTGTCCCTGCACAGTCTGGCGCCCAGGTGTCATTGTATTAATAAATTACTAGGAAGAATAAGAATGGGCAACATAGCTTTTAGCTCACAATAAAGGTCCCCCTACACTTTAGGCAAACTCATTGGAACCTGTCAACTTTTGTCAGGACCGGTTGGGCTCTCTTATGTGGGACTTCCAGACTCTATCCATTAGATGATGTCAGGGGAAAAAAAGGATCAGTATCTTGAACTGCAGTGTTAGCCAATCATTTTGCTTTCAGGGTGAAGCCACCAAAGTGTGTCTAGTAGCAGCTTACTCCCCTCTCCCAATTCAGAACACATGCCTGTTTGACAAAGCAAGAGCATGCATGACGGTGGAATCAATAAGGCCAAACAGCTGTTAAAGGTGTATTGACACCGTTTAGTAAAAAAAAAAAAAAAAAAAGTTGTTTTCAAAACTTTTGGTTTAACAGTGGTTTAAAAAAAAAAAAAAAAAAAAAGCGCAAAAAATGTGTTGCAACCACATTGTGTCAACACATCCAAAGACTGATGAGCATGCATGGAGAAACAAATACTCGTTAGGCATAACTTTGATTGACCACCACAGATTTAGGGGAAATCACAATCTGGTATATGTAAAGTAAATAACATTAGTATGGCTGAGGCCTCACATTGCAAAATCGCTGTGTTTTACAATACCTACAAAGTGAATGTTTTTCAAAATCACAGCATATACCCGCGGAAACGCTGGAGTTTTACATATAGGTATAATAAGGGCTGAATGTTCGCAGAAGAACACTCAAAGAAAACACAATAAAAAAACTCTATGGAAAAAACGCACTGGGTTTCCACAGCATTTTTTTTTTCCTGCATTTCTCTATGTGGGCCTTAGCCTAAAACAGACTTTTTCAGATGTGATTTTAAAAATATTTTGTGCAAGAATTACACATTTTTATGATGACCAATGCTCCTGAACTTAGTTGGGAAGGAAACACAGTTCTTTATGAATGACACAAGAAGTTCTTTACCTCTCTTCTAATCTTCTGTGGTTATGAGTGAACTAATGTCGAAGTCAATGTGAAGGTAATATAGACTGTGGTTTGTAGAAAGACAAACACAAGCTTATGACAAATGTGCTTACCAAACGATTAAACAATTTGATTCCCTAAAGATGTATCTAGCTGTAAGCTCCAGGTGGCTGAAGCAATGCTGTTCACATGTAGTCATCATGTACTCTTTGATCTCAGGATGAACAGACATAACAGATAACCTCACTGGTTTACAACTTGCCCGCCAATTCACCACTGTTTTGTCAAGTTGCTTTAAATTATACAATTCCATAGTAGCAAAGAGAAAATTGTCCATAGTCATAGTCACATTTGCCTGGTTCGGCTTTTAATTCTTTAATTATTGTTAGATAATTTTGTTTCTTGAGAAAAATCATATAATCGAGTCAAAAAACGTGAAGCGATTATTGGTTTATTCAGCGCTGATCACATATATGTTAACATTAAAAACCATTGTTCACTGTTCATTCCTTGTAAACTGGTATCGTCTATAAAATGGAGGACTAAGTAAATACACAAAATTGACAAGATAATGCACTCCTATAAAGGTTCACTGTCCAAACATTAACAACTCACTGAAGTACTTACTCCATTTCATCCTTTATCCAGATATCTCAGGCTTTATTCACAAGACAGAATTTGGAGAGGAATTTTCTACCTCTGATTCCTGTCAAAATTTGTCCCTGTGTAACCTCTGATGGAGAGCCGAAGCAGAGCTTTGGCTTTCCGCCCCAAGTTTGCTCTCTGAGTAGCCTCAGAAATTGAGGCTATTCAGCCACAGTTTTGTGCTATGGGTTCTGCTGTTGAATCGGCCATGGAATCCACAGCGAGATCGAGCAGGACGCTTCTTACAGAGTCCAAAGTCCCATTGATTTCATCCAGAATTTGAGAGCAGATTTTGTGGTGGATTCCACCTCAAAATTAGCTGCAAGGAGCCCTAAATCACTCTGATGAGGACTAAATTTTCTGTTATGGTTCATTAGGCTGGAATCACACATGCCGCTTTTGTGGCAGTTTTTGTATTCCCTTTTTTGAGGAGCTAGGAGTAGATCCAAGAAGGAAAAGTGTAAAGAAAAGAGTGATGCTTCTTAGTGTTGTATCCACTCCTGTTTTTGTCTCAAAAAATTGTACAAGAAAACAATTATCATTTACAGCACAGACCTGTGTCATATGGGACATAAGAACCTTTTAGGCTCTATTGATCAGGTGCAATCACAACTTCGGGACTCCCTTTATTTCAACTTAGGACAGGTGACACTTGGCATGGTGCAAAACTGAAATAAGGAAGTATTCCTTAATCTTGAGGAGGAAAGCATCCCCACAGCATCTGCTTTCTATTTCTATAGATTTTGCTGTTGGCATGATTTAGCTGTGGAAATACATGCAGTTGTACAACACTCTCATGTGATAAAGAAAACTTTGCAGACTGAAGCATACTTACACATGACCCGTTTCATGGGCAACCACAAATGCAGAAGAAAAGCCATCCTCATGGTTAAGAGTACAGCTGCGCAATGGGTGGCACATACCCGTAACTGGAGCATAACCTAGTGGGCATAAAAAGAACATGATATATTAAGCAACATCTTTCACATAGCCTTATAGTGAATGAGCAAATTATGTATAAGGTCCCATGTTGCGGAATAGCTGCTTTTTTTTGTTGCAGATTTTGCTGCAGTTTTTTTGAGCCAAAGCCAAGAGTGGTTACATTAGGGATGGGAACAATATATAGGAAGTTCTTATACTTCTACTTTCTGCTCAATCCACTCCTAGCTTGGGCTCAAAAAAACACAGCAAAATCTGAAAAAAACAGCTTTTCCGCAACGCAATAAAGCATATTCACCTGTCTCTGGTGCTCTGTTTCAGCTGTTGGTGTCTGCTCCTGCACCAGTACCTAGATGCTGAAAGTCCATGTGTCATGTGACCACTGTGGCTACGGATTGGTTTCTGGCAAGGAACCGGTGATGTATGTGGGTGACTTCATCAGTCCCTCTTCAGCAACTGCTGAAGCTGGTGATTGGCCTCAGTGATCACCTGACTTCTGGCATCCAGGCAACAGTGTGAGACCGAACGAACGGTAGGCAGGTGAGTAGGCTTTATTTTTTTAATTTTACTCCTCCCTCAGCCTCCAAATTCCTGGACAACCCCTTTAAAGGGAGTGTCACCAGAACAAGTCCCTATTAAACTATAAGCATAGTGAGATAGCCGGGATTCATGTAAATAGTAAAACATTTTTTTTTTCTGCTTCCTGTGCCTTTATTGCTGAGATACTAGCTTTTTTCCTGGTATGCTGATGAGCTATTTGGTACTAGGGCATCACTGCTACTCTCATTACACCAAAGAGCTATTTGCCTGCTACAGTGTACATGTCAGTCATAGGAGTGAAGGAGAGCTGGGCACTGGACAGCATACTGTAGTGCTTTGGTGTGATGCCCTTGTTGCACCAAACAGCTCAGTGGCATATGAGCAAAAAAGGTAATATCTCAGCAACAGAGGCATAGATGAGGAAGGATATACCCTTGAATCCCAACTACTTGACTGTCCTTATAGTTAAGTGGGGACTGTTCTGGTGACTGACCACCTATTAATCTAGCCCTATGTATATGCCCATATGTATATGCATACTTTTTACAGCATATTTCTGTAGTATTTCCAAGTACTTGTTTCAAGATTAAAGGAAAAAGTGAACATGACACAGTGCACAAAATCCTCTCTTTCCCAGTATTCAGTCATGTCCTAGAGTAACTGTATTTCCTTGAAGTCTAACAAGCAGAGACTTGTACAATTGGTGTTGACCTCATTAACATCTAAAGATCAAACTTTAAACAAAAAAAATGCCTGCTCCAGTCCAATTTTAGCAAGACACCTCTCATCCGGCAGCTGTCTTTACCAGTACTGTTCTTAAAGTACATTTAAGTGCTCTGAAAAATTCATGTGTCCTTTTGTCTGTGCCTGACAAGTGCTGAGATCTTACGCACTAATTTTTAGAAATTGGAACTCTAGTATATCCAGCAGGGAGGTCGCTCTTTGAAGAGGTAAATTTTTTACAAGACACATTACCATATGCGTGCAGCTTATCGTGTCTGTGCTCTATTCCATCAGCAGTATGCAGACACTTCATTTACCAGAAGTTATCAAGGGACATAACTAGCACTAAAGATCGCATTCTCTTCAGGTCATTACAGGCAGGTTAGGCCTTATCATTCATCTTGTAGCTTGCATGCATGCAACAGAGGATGGAGCAAAGGATGGAATTAAGTCTTTAAGAAGCACTGTTAGGTTTTGTGTTTAGTAAGGATTTGTAGTAGTCATCAAACAAGTAAAGTCATAAATTAATACATTATGGTATGTATCTGTGTGTGTGTATATAATATTTATCACTAGAAGTCTGACACTTTTCTGTCTACATATATGCCAAAATGTAAGGAGCACAGCATTTGCAACATATTTCTGAACAGTGTACGCCAGAAAGAACAGAAAAATACAACTGGCTCAACACTTTTTATTTAGTTATGCTTACTTATATAGCGCCATCATATTCCGCAGCGCTTTACAGACATTGACAGTCACTGTCCCATATAGGGCTCACAATCTACATTCCCTATCAGTATGTCTTTGGAGTGTGGGAGGAAACCGGAGTACCGGGAGGAAACCCACACAAACACAGGGAGAACATACAAACTCCTTGTAGATGTTGTCCCTGGCAGGATTCGAACCCAGGACTCCAGCACTACAAGGCTGCAGTGCTAACCACTGAGCCACCTGTGCACCAGATTGGGCTTGATTTAAAAGTGTCTAACCTTACGACACATTTTCAGACCGAAAAAGTACTAATATGGCTCATGCTTTCTTGCGCAAAATATACCAGGGTTTAACATGGTGTAAAGATAATTGCAGATTCAATTAAGAGAAAATTTTGGGGCATGAGCACGACAAAAAAATGAGCCAGAATTTTGGCTTGTTGGAAAGTGAGACAGACTTATTAAGGTCCATTAGACCTATTTATAAATGTCTAAAACTATGAATGAGATTCATAGTTTTAGATCATGCATAGTTCAACAGCATTGATAAATATGTCCCACTCTGTCTACATTTTTTCTGCTGTCTTCTCAGGTCTTAAGGTGTTTATACACCTTCTATACCAGCTGGATGAATGCTTATTTAGCTAGCAGCTATTCCTCCCAACTCCCCCATGCACAGTCTCACTCATAAACATGCAAGTGTTTTCAGTGTGGAGGAGCAACTAAACTGCTGCCAGACACCTCTTATCTTCCAGACAACAATAGATCAGATATTATAAAATCCAATATTCCCAATCCTGTCTTCCTCCAAGAGTCAGGATACCCCCATACACATAAAATAGTTGGCTAATCCCACCAAAAATTGAAGGTTTTGTTGAGATTTCTCTTAGGTGTATGGATCCTTAAATACATTTGCAACAATAAAATGGTAATACACACTGCATCCACTGATAAGTATGATATGTTATGTAATAATATTTGTCAGTGTCATAATAGTGCTAAGTTATTAGGTACAAGAATAGCACTTGTAACTTTCTAAATGCACTTTTCCAAAATGTCTGACTGGGTTAAGTGCAATGTGATCTGTCTCAGTTATTTGGCGCATTCAGTGACTTGCATTAAAGGGGTTGTGCCACCAAAGCAAGTTATGACCTATCCAAAGGATATGCACCAGGAGAAAAGCCAACTCGTCACGAAATAAGAGGTCTCCCCTTTTTATTTGGAGTAGGCTTCTGGTTGATAATTCATACTTATAGTTACAAGACTTTTCCTCTACCTCTACTAAGGATAAAACATCTTCTACAATATTGGCTACACCACTGATATGCCAAATAATCAATGTAGTTAGGGAGTGTTCAGAAGAGTTTTTGGGTCAGCATATTCTAGTAAACAGAACTGCTTGAGTTCCTGCTCTGGTATAAGAGCATACTAGGTGTTAACCTCTAGTAAATGATTCTTAACTTGTGGTCAGAGGATTAAAAAGACAAATGCAATACTAAAATACTAAACTAGTAACACAGTTGGGCAGGAGCCAGTGCAACACTGGCATTCTTAACAGTTAGATCATCTCAGCTTCATGTGCCAAGAATACATTAGTGTTAAAAAAAGAGAGACTCCTGGCCAGGAGACAAAAATAAGTTACTAATTGTGGAAGCGTCTAAGTTTCATGTCAGAGCCAAATATATAACAGGTCTTTAATCTAAAAGGTTAATTGGCAAAGAGAACAAACAAGTCCAGTTTATGCCTCCAGCCTTGTGACTGGGACTTGGGAATTGGATTTTTACAGTAGTCATTGCCATCCTGCAGCTCAATGATGGTGACAACCTTAAGTCACAATTTTTTTTTCCTGCTTGCATGCATGTGAGTGTGTATGTATGCTTATTTAATCATGCTACTAGACCAAAATATCCTGTGAATCCTAGATTCACATTAGTGTTTGGCTGTCCGTTGTTCTTGTGCATCATATGACCAGAACAAAGGAGAGGCGGACTGCTTAAATAGTGGACACATGCAGTGTCCGACAGACCCCATAATGGCTATGACTATAATGGGATCCGTCTGGTATCTCTTTTTTTAATATGAATCTGAGGGAAGAAAAAGTCTTGGGTGCAGGAACTTTCTGTCTGCCGATTTGAGGCAGACACTGCAACAGAGTCTCTGAATAGAGACGCCGACACATATGCGTAAAATATGGTACCTACAGATCAGTATATAAAAGTCTTCTCTATAAACCTCAGAGATGCAAGGATATTTAAATATACTGTATTCTGTATATTATATTCTGATTTTCATACAGTATGTCTGGTAGAAACTCAGACTTTAGATTCATACCATATAGTACTGTCTATACACTGTTTAACCCTGAAGAAGGTACTGTGTCATCATTAGTACATTGCAGAGGACAGTGCTTGTTCTGCAAGCCATTGGGATCCTATGGGGTTAAACTCTGTGTTTGATCTGGTTCATGGTGTTAAAATTGAAAGCAAAGACAATTTTGAAGTTGGTGTTCAGAAGTGGCAAACAAGTGATAACTTTCCTAATGGCCCAAATAAAGTCATGACCTTTGACCCAGCAAGCAATTTTTGGAATGTGGGATGTTTTTGACCATAGACAAGCACAACAGTTTGAAGGCTAAAGGTTAAGCAAACCAACAGAGTGAGATGGGGAAGTGCTTACAATAATATATTGTTCATGGGAAGATGTTATGTTATATTTTATCTTTAGATTATTATGACTTATTTACTTCTTGAACTACATAGCTTAATGCCTTTTTGACCTTCGGCTGTCATCCTCAACATTCCTATGAAAATGCATACATATTCAGTAGGACGACTAGGCACTACCAGACATATGTCTGTAGGTCGCCAATGAGTTGAAGCAAATCATATGTAACTAGGTTTCACTGCTCTTTTAGGCTGAGGACACGTGCGGAAATATAGCATTTTTGATCTTTGTGGAAATGCAGCAGAAAAAAAAAGCTATGTTTTACAGCCCCAGGAAAGTGAATGAAATGTTATTTATTCTCTCCCCATATTGCATAAAGAAAATGCTGTGGAAAAACGCAGCATGTTAAATTTACTTGGGAAAATGCTGCATACACTTATATGGGGGAAGTAAGAATGCAATGCACAGAAGAGGAGCAGTGTTTTTTTTTAGCTGAGGTTTGGTACATGTTGCTTTATCCTTAAAGGGGTTTCTAGGATTTTTTTAAATGTCCAGTCCTTAGGATAGATCATAAATATCTGATCAGTGGATGGCCGACAGCTGGCCCCCACATGGGTCCGCTTTTTGGTCTGCGTCAGGTCTCCATACTATACAGTGCATGGAGCCAGAAGCAGATGGCTCCCTGCACTGTACAATGGCTGAGCGCTGATACAGCAGCTCAGTTGCCATTGATGTCAATGAGAGCTGAGCTGTAGTAATGCTGCCCAGCCACTATATAGTGTATGGAGCCATGAACTGGATACGGCTCCAAACACTTAATCTGTACAGGGGATGGACATCAGCACCCTCTTTTTCCCCCACTGTTCAGAAATTTATGATTTAGGAATATGCCATAAGAAAAAAAAAAACCCAAACACCCCCTTTAGGTTGAAAATGAGAAGACTAACTACTACTACTATGGATTCACGTCCGAAAGACAGAAAATCCTTTCTGTGGTCAGTACCAACCAGCTTGATGCACATACCTGGTTAACATCATACAATATACAGTACCTTGCATACCTGCAGGACCAAAGTCTTGCCTGGTGAGAAACACAGCATGATCGTGGTGTTCTGCGTGATCTGGATCCGAACGCTGCTGGGAATGGGCCCAGCGACACACTTGTTCAAGACTCCTAGATGGATTTCCACGTTCAATGAGGCTAATAGACTGAAAAAAAAAAAAAAAAAAAGCAAATGTCAACAAAAATTCTAGCATCCTTGCAAACACCATAAATAGTTCATGAATGGAAGTACTTTATTATTTTATTAGTTAATACTTGGTTTGCTTGTTCAGCTGTTTTTAAGGACCAGTGAAAAAAGATTCATTAGAACCAAGAATTTCAGTGTATATAAGTGGTGCTGTTCCAGGCCTCGTGTGCACGTAGGCTGTATTGTTACACAGAGTCACTGTAGCTCCATGTGTGCTGCCACATAGTGCACCATATGATACTATATTACAACATATGAGACTATATTACAACATCTATTGCACTGATCATACTGAATCCAACATGAAAAAAAAAACATGTACAGAAGCATACAGTATACTATGACCCTATATAAATTTGTAGGTGTCATCCAAGATTGTACCTAGTTGTTTACAGAAGACCTTCATATTGTTACCCGATTTACTCTGAAAGGGGATTTACTCTAAGGGGATAACAAATATGTCTAATTTATATTTATGATGTGTTATTTTTTGTGCCTTTTTTACGACTTTATAAAATTTTATTTGTCCCTAATAGGCAACTACATATGGCAGACTAAGGGGGCATTCTTAGGCACTGTCTACCATATTAAGTCAACAGTATGTGTGAACTCCACCCCTTTGTTTTGATCCATTAGATACTATGGTCACAGGCAACCAACCTTTCATCACGGTTGTTATCCTGTGAGTGGTTGTGCAGGTATAGCTTTTGTGTATTTGTTATTACTGTGCTGACATTTACGATGAAGTTTCTTAAGAGCACAGGGGTTAAAGGGGTTATCCAGGTCTATGATACTGAGCTCCACTTCCTCTTCTCAGGAAGTGACATCGTGTCCATTGGTCATATGGCCATGCTACAGTTAAGAGCCGTTAATTTGAATTGGACTGAGCGGCAGTATGGCCATGTGACCAATGGACGTGATGTTACTTCCTGAGAAGAGGAAGTGGAGCTCAGCATCATAGTCCTGGATAAACCCTTTGATTTGATTAATAAAACTCTGATAATGAGATAAACATGGAGATGAAAAATACTCCATACATTTCTCACTTGGAGACAATAAAATAATTTCCAATGTGTAATGTTCACATTCTATATATAATGTATGGGTAGCTGAGAAACTCCTAGATCAAAACAGCATTTTCTTGATTCCTTACCTGCCTGTATCCTACCATGATCATCCGGACTAATACTATGTTGATATGGACCCCCAGCGACTCATCATGGTAAATTTCATCTACCTGAAACAGAAAACCCGATTTACTTACTTGGAGGACATATCGGATACATTAGCAGAAAAATTTACGAAACCTAAAAAAAAAAGTAAATTGGGAACCTGTAAACCTGCTCTGGATTACTATGTTTCTTTGTAAATATAATACAATCTGTATATATTATCAAGCCTCTAATTTTGGGTTGGTATGGAAAGTGTTAAAACCACTGAACTGTAAAGAAGAGACAGAGGACAGCTAGCAATATGGAATCCCTTTCCTTCTGGATCAAGGTATCACATATCCCACTGACTTTGCCTTTTCATTCCTAGAACATAGTTCCAATTGTGCTCCTGGTGGATGGAGGATGAAGCCGCTTTGAAAGATGTTAACGCCAAATAAAGAAACATATATCAGAGGACAGACTGTTTTGAGAGTCTCCATAGATACATAAATATACAAACTTTGTCCTTCCCCTTTTTACCACTTGTTTTAACAGACTTCTGCAAACTTT
The DNA here is from genome assembly GCA_947044405.1 of Leptodactylus fallax. Classification (NCBI taxonomy): domain Eukaryota; kingdom Metazoa; phylum Chordata; class Amphibia; order Anura; family Leptodactylidae; genus Leptodactylus; species Leptodactylus fallax. The sequence continues at coordinate 2,047,944 of CAMRHE010000104.1, read as the reverse complement.
GCTGAGGCCTAACTGGAAGGGTAATAGAAGCAAGTTAGAAAAATGTAGTGGTGTATCATGTGAAGTTGGGAAGAAGCTATTCCAGCTCCTGAAGAAAGCAGCTAGAAGATAAAAAGGACTGAAAAAGAAACTAATAGACTTTATACTGGTGTATATCTAAAACTATGTAACCAAATAAATCTCTACTGGTTGATAAATAGGAATATTCCTAAGGACTATTTCAGATTGACAAAAATACATATATAGAATGATATTATACATGTAAAATCCAGAAAACCCATATACCATGGTGCTTTAATTCTGGTTCGGGCTAGCCACAGGATATACGCATGTTACAGTCATATGAAAAAGTTTGGGCACCCCTATTAATCTTAATCATTTTTAGTTCTAAATATTTGGGTGTTTGCAACAGCCATTTCAATTTGATATATCTAATAACTGATGGACACAGTAATATTTCAGGATTGAAATGAGGTTTATTGTACTAACAGAAAATGTGCAATATGCATTAAACCAAAATTTGACCGGTGCAAAAATTTGGGTACCCTTATCATTTTATTGATTTGAATACTCCTAACTACTTTTTACTGACTTACTGAAGCACAAAATTGTTTTTGTAACCTCACTGAGCTTTGAACTTCATAGCCAGGTGTATCCAATCATGAGAAAAGGTATTTAAGGTGGCCAATTGCAAGTTGTTCTCCTATTTGAATCTCCTCTGAAGAGTGGCATCATTGGCTCCTCAAAACAACTCTCAAATGATCTGAAAACAAAGATTGTTCAAAATAGTTGTTCAGGGGAAGGATACAAAAAGTTGTCTCAGAGATTTAACCTGTCAGTTTCCACTGTGAGGAACATAGTAAGGAAATGGAAGACCACAGGGACACTTCTTGTTAAGCCCAGAAGTGGCAGGCCAAGAAAAATATCAGAAAGGCAGAGAAGAAGAATGGTGAGAACAGTCAAGGACAATCCATAGACCACCTCCAAAGAGCTGCAGCATCAGAGTCGCCTGAGGTATGCAAAAGCACATTTGGACAAGCCAGCTTCATTTTGGAAGAAGGTCCTGTGGACTGATGAAACAAAGATTGAGTTGTTTGGTCATACAAAAAGGCGTTATGCATGGCGTCCAAAAAACACAGCATTCCAAGAAAAACACTTGCTACCCACTGTAAAATTTGGTGGAGGTTCCATCATGCTTTGGGGCTGTGTGGCCAATGCCGACACCGGGAATCTTGTTAAAGTTGAGGGTCGCATGGATTCAACTCAGTATCAGCAGATTCTTGAGAATAATGTACAAGAATCAGTGACGTATTTGAAGTTACGCCGGGGATGGATATTTCAGCAAGACAATGATCCAAAACACAGCTCCAAATCTACTCAGGCATTCATGCAGAGGAACAATTACAATGTTCTGGAATGGCCATCCCAGTCCCCAGACCTGAATATCATTGAACATCTGTGGGATAATTTGAAGCGGGCTGTCCATGCTCGGCGACCATCAAACTTAACTGAACTGGAATTGTTTTGTAAAGAGGAATGGTCAAAAATACCTTCATCCAGGATCCAGGAACTGATTAAAAGCTACAGGAAGCGACTAGAGGCTTTTATTTTTGCAAAAGGAGGATCTACTAAATATTAATGTCACTTTTCTGTTGAGGTGCCCATACTTTTGCACCGGTCAAATTTTGGTTTAATGCATATTGCACATTTTCTGTTAGTACAATAAACCTCATTTCAATCCTGAAATATTACTGTGTCCATCAGTTATTAGATAAATCAAATTGAAATGGCTGTTGCAAACACCCAAATATTTAGAACTAAAAATGCTTAAGATTAATAGGGGTGCCCAAACTTTTTCATATGACTGTATGTCTGCAATACAGGTTCTAAAAAGCACCTAAAAAGCTACAGTACATTTTTTGCAGTAGACAGAAGAGGAGAAATATTGATGACCTATCCTAAGGATAATGCAATATCTGATTGGTGGAGGACCCCCACAGATCAGCTGTTTGAGTAGGCCAAAGTGCTTGCAAGGGCTGCAGCCTATTGTCCATGCCAAGTGCATCTTGTTCATTGGTCTCAGGCTCATTAAAGTGAATGAAGCTGTGTTTCAATACACCAACTATCCCACAACCACAAATGTCAGGGGAAAGAGGAATCCAGCTGTTGGATTTCAACATGTCTAATATTTTTTCTCTTAGAGAAGGTAATCCTCTTCCAGAGGTGTCTGGCAGTAACTTAGGCCACTATTTGATGAGAATATTTTGTAGGCAATAATTTTGAACAAATGCTTGCACATATGCTCATTCCCAATAATCAGCCTGATGGACAAGTGTTTGCTCGTTCGTTGGGTGATCAACTGCTTTCAGCAGGACAAGACAATCTTTGTTAGCCAGCAGCACATCTCTCGGTGTAATAAGAGTGAACAGTGAGTGTACATGCTGGGGGAACAATCACTTTTATTAACCTCTGTATCAGCCTGTATAAAAAGGCCAGTACAGAGTGCTGATCGGCACATTTTGTATTGATCAGCAATGATTAAAACAAAAACAAAAAATCTTCTTGAGACTCTGTCCCCCATTCTGCTTAAAAATGGTAGACAGAAAATTCCTGTGAGGAGGACTTTTCTCTCCGCCGTTTTCGGTGGAAACCCAGCAGACCCCATTATAGTCTAATGGGTCTGTGGATTTCCATGTGTAACCACTTTTTAAGTGGATAGGGTTTCCATCTTTTGGGTCCCCAAGCGGAAACCCGAACGCTAATATGAACGTAGCATAAGTAAGGACTCTTTACCTATGGGGAATGTGCATAGGCAGCACTGGATGCCATGATTGCTATTGATCACAGCATCCAGGGGATTAATCCACCGGAGTCTAAGTATCTTTTCACTCTGGCGACTAGTCCCAGGACTCGACTGTGTACCACAGCTGAGAGCCAGAATTAATGCCACAGACACAGCTCCTGTGCCCTTGGCATGACAGCGCCGCAATTCGCTCACGTCTAGTTCAAAATGAGGTCTTGGAAAGGAAGAATTCTCCCTTTGGCCTACATAATCGCAATGTGGAGAATTGCTGACAAAATAGCTCTCCTCCAGAATGAAGATACTCTAGTCTATCTAGTGCCACCTAGGGATGTCTTATTTGTATATTAATGTCTATCTCTTTATAAAGCTTTGAAACATAATTTGGGCTGTCAGCCCGACCAAAGATACCCATCTGTAGACAGCACTGTTTCTGATTTTTTTCTTTTCTCCTTATCAGTTTTTTCTCCATACAATACATATGTGCGAAATGCCATATGTATACACTCTTAAAAAAACAATCCGCTGAATGTGTAGCATTTACCAACTTTTTTTAAAACATGGTCATGAACTAGCTCATGTCAGGTGAAGAATTTGGTCTGAAGTTCTAAAGTATGGTAACATGTAGCCAAATAAGACATAAGATTATTTTAACAGACCCACCACTGTTCATTTGCCCAGCCTCTTATCTGCTTAGTGTAAGAATTGATAGACTTTCCCAGCAAGAACCTCTACCCTTCAAGAAACTGAAATGAGACAACCTTTTGTGTCTTGATGAGAAAAACACCTGCAGGTTATGATTTCCCAGAGAGAATATCAGTTATAAGCAATAATAAAATGCTCTTATTTCTGCTCAGAGCACAGTATTGATGGGACTGGGCTTTCAATAGTTGCAGAATCTCTGCTAAAATAACAATCTCCCACAACAGAACTATGCTTCGTGAAAAATAATGGTACTCATTCAAGTGCAGATGGAGCAGGCTGTTGTGAAACTTGATTCTGTTTAAACTGCAAATGTCACCTCCAAGGGAGTTATAGAAATGGTGTAGAACAGTGGGGTCTGGCTGTTTCCACAACTCCCGGCCACCTCAGGGAAATGGAAACAGGACTATTCCTGTCTCATCCATGAAAGAATCAGATAGGAATAAACCTTTAAGGCTAAGGCCCCACGTGTTGGGTCTGCTGCGGGATGTCCACAGCAAACATCCTGCAGCAGACCTGCCTAGGTCAAAATCCGGCTGAAGAAGTCTGTTTTTTGTCATGGCTCTCAGCTGCGATTCTCAAACAGCTGGCCCTGGCTTTTAACCTTTCTTTGCAAAGGTTAAAAACCCGCAGATGAGCCTGCAGCAATAATTTACATTCTGCGCAGCTGTGGGTTTCTTTCTATGGTGTGAACACACTGCTACTGTAATTTGCCAAGTGTTAGGTATGCAACATGATCAGTTTATCAGCAGTGCAGCCTCTTTATTGTATAACAGGCACAGTGCCATGTATTATAAAGAGTATGTTCTTGGTATTGCAGCTTGTTTCCGTTCACTTGAATGGGACTGAGCTGCAGAAAAGCCATGTGACTGATAGGTGTGACCTTGGTCACAAAGAAGTCCTCGAATGGTTTGTCCAATCACCACACTTCATTCAATTAGTTGATCAGTATGGGCGTAAGATCAGTCAGGGGGTCACACTACCACTTATCTGATATTGATAATCTTTCGTACGCATAAGCCATCAGTATTTGAGACTGTGAAAATACCATTCAGGTAAGGATCTGTGTTAAGGTTTTTGGTGCAGTCTTTGATGTCAAAATTAGATGTGAAGGGAGAAAGAAAGATGATATGATGGTAGATGAAAGGCAGATGGTACGCCCCTTTTTTAGTAGACGCTTCAATTGTACTTCAAACAATGCATCAAAAATACTGAATGTGTGTCCTCAACCTTAAAGGGGCTTTGCCCATCAAAGCTGCAGGAGAATTGTGGTATCACTTGATTAGATGAAATTAATGGGTGGCCCTTTAAAACATTGTCTTGCTGAACATCTAAATAACAGGAGCTGCCAATTTTAGTGACTCTCTGCTCAGTCTTATAGAGGGGGTACTTATTTTCATAAGTAGCCATATAGAATACAGATTTAAAGGGATTGTCCATGGCTCTCAGGTCTCCAACCTTCTGAGCGAACTAGGCACAGAGCTCCCCTCATATGTGTGAAAATGGGAGGTAGACCTTCAAATGTCCCTTACTCCTGGAGAAATCTAATCTATGCTCAAGCGATCCACAGGGCCTTCCAGATGCGTGCGCTTGCAGGAGTCAAGCTATAAACTGGTCACCAGATGGTATAGAACGCCTACTGTAGTCCACAAGTTCTCTCCGGAGGTATCCCCCTTGTGTTGGCGCTGCCATAAGTCCACAGGTTCCTACCTGCATATTTGGTGGGAATGCGAAAAAATAGCCCCTTACTGGTCACTAGTTCAGCAGATACTGAACCAGGTTTGTGGATTCACCGAGCCCCTGTAGGAATTTTCTTGAATCTATGGTCCACTTCTCCACCTAGGTCCCACAAACGTCTTTGGCTTCAATTGGTAGCTATCGCCAAATCTATGATCCCTCTATACTGGGCATCCGATTCCCCCCCTCCAGTATCCCACTTTCTGCGGAAAGTATCTCAAGTTGCACGGATGGAGGAACTTTCCCACTTAGAACTTCGTACCTATCAGAAGTTTTGCGATATTTGGGCGCCTTGGTATGAGTTCTCTAAAGACACTACCAGGACGCATATGTGGGAACCCCCTGTCTAACAAAATAACCTACTGAGACCCTTGGCCTTTCACCCTAAGGATTTTTTGTATCTTTTTCATTGCTAACGTTCCATTCATCATTGTGTTATTAGTCAATCGTTGTATGTAATACACCAGCTTATCCGATTGCTTACTCATTGATTGTTGTGCCATGCACATTGTCTGTTATTGTTTATATTCACTGGTGATATTTGAAAATTTTATAAAAAGTTAATTATTAAAAAAAAAAAAAAGGGAATGTCCATTTTCAGTAAAAAAATGTTATTGTTTATATAATGATAAGTTATACAGTTCTCCAATATACTTTCTTTATTAATGCCTCACTTATCTAGATCTCTGCTTGCTGTTGGTCATGTGATGACAGTCCATGGTCATGTGATGGAACAAGATGGAACTCTGATTACTGTGCAGTAACTGTAACAAGCTGTGCACCTGTGTGTCCATCACATGACCATAGACTGGTTTTTAGCCACTGAAAATGAATAAAGAATGACAGCAAGCAGAGATCTACAAAACTGAGGAATTTATACAGAAAGTATATTGGAAAATAGCATAACATTGAATTATACAAACAATAACCTGTATCTGCTGAAACTGGAAAACCCCTTAAGATGATCTGCCAGAGAAATAAAGCATGTCTACTAATGATTGAAGAGTTTCAAGTATGAAAAACTCAATTTCTTTTGTTCTCTAGATAATCTAGAACAGAGAGTAGCTAAAGGGTTTGTACGGAATTAGAAAAGCCCAGCTGCTTTCCTCCAAAAGCAACACCATATTTTTCTAATCCTGGACAACCCCTTTAAATCATTCTTAATATATAAATGATAGGTTTCAACATTGCAAATATAAAAAGATTTGCATAATAAAGGGAATGGTTTGGTAGACTGCATGTTACCTAAACAGTAGAGCTTACACAATACATCTCATCTACAAGCCTTATATACCAATAGTAAGGATGATAACCTTTCTCCTTATTTAATAAACACAGTCGTCATTCAGTAGCTAGCACTTGTCCCCTGATAGTAATCCTTAGACATTCCGCCACAAATCAAAAAAATGACTCTCTTGACACGTAACTACTCACAGTCTAATATATTCAGACACGTCAATAGAGAGGTAAAGAGACCTGGCTCCATAGACAATGTTGGATATCTCTCTAGGAACTCGGCTGCAGAATGAGATATTGTGCGTAGTGGAATGTCAACATAAGGAAAATCAGTAACCATTCCTTGAAGGAATATTTATGCTTTGCTGAGCAAACATCTTGAATTGATTTCACAAGCAATAAATGAGTGATCCAACAAGACAATCCCTGTCTCTAAATGCTGTTATTAATTGACCCTTTGGTTTGCAGTAAAGATTTCACAATAAATACAAGCAGTTAAAATACTCAGTGCTCTTCCTTTAAATACTTCTGGTATGGTGTCACCAATCCTCATTCCCCTCTTCATTTCTGTAATATGGCCATCAGCTGCTCAGACTAGTCTGTGTACACTGTGTTTGATAGTCTAAGACACTCCCTCATGCTGTCAGCTAGTTCTTCCAAGAGCAGGGCGGCTATCCTGTCACACTGTAGTTTGATAGTCTGAGCCCCTCCACACTCATACTATTGGATGGAGCAGCCATTCAATGTCATCCATGGTCAATTACAAGGTTGCTTCAACAATTACCATAGACATTTGTAAAGCTTTAAAGGAGTTGACAGTCAATCTTTATTTTGCTCAGTAGGATGTTCCTTATGTTTCCAAAACGCTTGCTTGACTAAATAAAGAGTTGGAATTAGTAGTAGGTCCTTGTACATTATCCTCACACTTCCATTATATGAAGATGAGATCTATGTACAGATGCTACATTTCTGTAAATTGATACATGTTGGACTAAGTCCAATTATATGGGACTAATTGTGCAATATACTTTATAGCCTAGTAGGTAACGTTGTATGACCAGTTGATATTAATAGTTCTGTGCTTCTCATCTACTAGTATTAACTCAAGCTAATCCCATATCGTAACTGTTACAGATTGAATCTGACCGGCTGTTAAAATCTGACAGGGGGATTTTCCACACTTAAATCTGATTAAGGTGGCAGGAACTGGTGGCACTTAAGACAGAAAGAAGGAGACTAACTCAAAAGCCCAAAGCCTATAAGACGATGAAGCCATGGGACTGTTATTTCAGACAACATTATATTAGAGTTGTGCCGCTGAAGTAAAATACTATGTATTATAATATACTACTGTATATTTTATTTTGGTGTTTTATTTAGATTTGCAGCTGTGCAACATGCTCTATTCTGCTGCAGAAGGATGGTGCACTTCACAGTGAATTTTATCCTTTTCACAAAGGGTAAAATCTATATGCACAGGTATGGTGTGGAGTTTTTAAACCAGTTTTGTGGTGAATTTGCTGTGGATATACCTTATGACTATGCTCACACAAGGGTTTTTTTTTCTGAAGAATCCAACAAGTCTGCAATGATATTTTTTACATCTCCACATTACATTTTTATTTTTTCATTGACATTTGTCATTTTTTACAATAATAAAACTATGTATAGAGGGGGAAAAGCTTATTTTTAATTTTCTTACATTTTATTTTCTTTAGCCTTTATAGTGGACTAGACCATGAAAAAATGGAATAGGTTTGATGATATATTGTAATGCATAATGTTTTTTAATGTATTATATCTGTGACTATTACACTGACAGGCAAATTGTTGGTCTATCGCCTATGGCAACCCACTGGATGGCTTACCGAATCAGGCCACCTCTCCCCGGAATACCACTTAATACTTTTTTATGGCAGAATATGCACTTAGGTAATGACTGATGCATCTGAGGAGGTAAAAAGATCAGAGCAATTCAACATATACAAACGCACGGCATCCTGTGGTCTGCTGAGGGAATATCTATGGTGAACCATATAATCTGCACAGATTTTTTTTTTCTTCATGATGTGAATAAGGTTTTTAAAACACCCTTAACGTGCACTGCACTATAGTTTGTTGCAAATTTTCACTGCTGAATATATCCCTAATGTTACTCCAATTAAAAAGTGCTGAGAAACCACAGTATACTCAGGAGTAATTCTGTCTTTGTTAGGCTACGGTATATAAATTCCTATATGCCATGGAAACTCATAACAGGAATATTAGTTAGATGCAAGACAAGATGTAAAAACAGTGAACAGCGACAATATTTGCCTAAAACATCTTCGAGAGTAATCATCCTCTCACAATACATGCTTTTACACAGGCTTGAATACAATTGGTAACTGGAGACGTGCCAGTGAAAATGTAAAACACAGTTCTCTGTTCCCCATTAGTCCCTCAGGGTCCTAAATGTTTTGGGAACAAATGTTCCCTGTTCCTCAGTTCTGCAGAATGAACTACTAGGAAATGAAGGAGAGGTATGTTTGTGCTGTTTCAAAAGCTGAACCTAGACAGATTGGTCAGGAAATTGCAATACAGTGATAAGAATAAGGTAATGTACACACTACACTTGTCTCTTTCCCTTTCTTTTTTTCTTTGTAAAGGATCAGGACAGATTGCAACAGTTATCCCAAAGTCTATTCATTTCCTGCTTTGAGCCAGTCTTTTAATGTATTATCTACTAATCTGTAAATCATCTGTAAGCAACCCATCACCTCCGATTTCATCAGAATGCTGCTTTTCTATGTTTTGGGCTCAGTCATCTTAAAATGATAAAGTCGGATTGTGCAGGATGCAAGGCATGGGTTACTATCAAAACCTTATCTCTGATTGCGAGGGCACGCACCTCCGGGGATCTTGTGAGCTTCATGTCTGTGGATGCAGATAAGCTTTTGATAAGGTAAACTGATTCCTGGCAGTGACCCCTTATGCAGTCATCCTTAGTTTCTGTATGCTACACTGCATTATAGTGCTTTACTAGGGCACCACCGAGCAGGTCAGAGTCAACAGCTCCCTTTCTGCTCCACAAAATAAATGAGACCAAACAGGGGTGCCCCATGCACCCTTTCTGTACCTGTAGCTCATGGAGCCCTTGGTGAATGCCCTGTGTGCCAATACTTCTAATCCTTAGGGTGTCCCATAGGCAAAATAAGCCATAAATTGTTGTTATTCTCATGAAATCTGTTGTTGTGTGTCCTTCCCTCAGATTTTATTCCTCTCCATTTTACAGGGGTTTCACACCTACAGTAAACTTAACAACTTCAAGATGGGTGGCCAAAAATTAGAGCTCCTGAACATCAATCACCCAACAAATGAGATAAACCATTTGAAAATGGTATTTCCCTATAAGTGGTATTCACCTTTTATAAAGTATTTAGGGGAGTACATAAACCTGCTAGCCAGGAACAGGTGTTCACCCTCAATTACCATTTAATGGCTCAGACCATAACAGTGGACCTTCAACTTTGGTCCACCCAGTCAGGATCAATATATTAAAAATGAAAATACTGACCCCATCCGCTCTCTGTTCCAAGACCCTGCCACTAAACCTGACCAAACGTTACTTCATTTGATTGCAGAAACCAGCACAATCCTTCCCAGGGAACAACGCCAGACCTATACTGAAAGTATCTATCCTCATTTGAGTCACTGCATGATGGAATGGACCTTCTATACCACAAACCTACCATCTGAAGCATCTTGGACACATTCCAGCACCACTCATCAAAATTGTGGTTCAAGAAGAAACCGGACCAGGCCCCCTGCAAGCAGAGGGGGGGGGGTCTGGTGGTCATTGAGTCCTCTCAGACTTGTCTACATTCCTGACAACCCTGACTACAACAAAGAGATTTGCCATGGCTATGTGGCTGGTATTTGTCAACTACGGGCAACCCACAGTTCTCAACAATTACATGGCATCCTCACCCCCATGGCACACTCCCAACCTTCATGCCTAGAGTTAGAGATGTGATAAATGAAAGGGTGTGAAACCCCTTGTAGAAATAGTACCAATAATGTGGGGTTGATGTTAAATACTTGGAAAGAATGCCCATCAGTGTCCTCACTATAGCAGGAGATCTATTTGTTGGCTGCCCATCACCATGTCCCAGAACAGACTGTTTTATCCTTGCTCCCAGGCCCTATTTTCAAGTTGAAGAAGGGCTTGGTCTGTCATTTTATAATGGCATTTTTATAATGCAATAAATTATCCCAAGACTGCAGAAATCCACAGGGGCACCCTCATAATCCATAAAGGCCATGGCTCTCAGCCACATCAAGGCTAGAGACAATGGGCATCATGAACTCTTCCATGCAACATGGATCCCATGGATAGCTTTCCAGTTCCCCTTAAGCTTTGAGTGATGGATAACTAATGGATATAGCCCTGCCAGTAGTTTGAAACTTATATTGGAGTCTGGAACCTCTGCTTCTTTTATGTTAAACTATAAAAAGGGGATATTTTCAGAATGACTCCAGTACTTATTTACTGTTAGGACGTCGATATGAACATCATTTTAGAAGTTACCCCCCTTTAAAAACTAGAGCGGAGAGGTATTTACAAATGGCAGTTCACACACCTGGCCCATCTCTGCATTATACGACTGGCTGCCAGAAATATGTGTGTATCTATATGCATGTATATACATTTATCAGAATACTCAATAAGGCTAACGTCATACACAGTACAAACACACTGCATAATCTCCACAGGGAAATTCTGTAGCATGTTCTCCAAACTGTCATGGTAATAACCACCCAAAATCAGGTACTTTTTGCCGCAGTCCTGCAGCTTTCAACTTTTGCTCTAATCATGAACTATGTGATCCCAGGCTAGTATTTAACATAATAGCTTTAAAGAAATGCCACTAATACAGGTCCCCACTGTTTTAATGAAAGGTTCCAAAAGCAACATAAAATATATGCAAGAAAAGTAAAGACACAAAAGATGCAAAAGACCATTTTAGGCCGGGCGCCACGTTGCAAAAACGCTGTGTTTTAGAGTACCTGCAAAGTGGATGGGATTCTGGCTAATCCCATCCACACATTGCAGAAAAATATCCTCAGCAGAAATGCTGCGATTTCAAAAACAGTCATGTTTTTGTAAATCACAACATGTCAAATATACCTACGGAAATGCTGACGTTTTCCGTATAGGTGTAATAGAAGCAGATAGTCCACAGAGGAAAACTGCGGATTTTCTGTGAAAAACGCTGCGGAAAAAAACGCCATGTATTTCTGCTGCGGTCTTTTCCGCAGTGTTTTTTGGCTGAGGCTGTCTACATGGGGCCTTAGCCTTATCATTGTATGGCACAAGTCCATTGTTCACACATTCATTGAACTAGATTTTTTTTTTTTTTTTTTATGAACCACACTTTCTAGGGAAATTAAATTGAGCCCTACTTGGGACAGTGTTGACTATATCTGTGGAATATGTTGTTCTATATAAATGAGCAAAATAAATAATTGCATCAAAATCATACTGAAAAGCTACAATATAGCCACTTCTGAGCAACCCCGTCATAAAAATATAATGTATTATTATTATAAGTTTCCATACGGCTGCTTATACTCTGCTCTCTAAGGGGATGTCAGGACACACTATTACATGTGAAAGTTTTATGAGTGCAGACCATTACACTACATTGGTCAGAGCGTGCCTAGAAATTTGCTTCTCCGCCAATGTGCAAATGTAAAGTGAAGTGCGACCAATTAAAACCATATGCCAAGATCCAAGAAATCTAGCTGGTGAGGAATATAAGTCCTTTCACTCTATGACAATGCCACTTACTTCCATTCATTTACCTGACTACCTTTTTTATGCTACCCTACTTTTACACTAATATTTGTGTGGTACCGATGTGTCATACAGTGCCTATATAATTCTCTACTTCACCCTCATGCATCTTCTATTCCACTCAGAGGCACAAAAAATATATTTATTTTTTCTTACATGCTTCAGAAGAAGCTGTGAGTAAAAAAAAAAAATAACGGCATCCTCCACTGCAGGCTATATTTAGAGGGTTTGCCTCCCTTAAAATGCATTACCTCTAGGGTATATCATGGTGCCTTATGGAATGGCTATGGGGCTCATAATAAAATTGTATTGTAGGGACACAGTGTGCCATTATACAGGGTCTGTGCACACGTTTCAGTTTTGTTCTCATGAATGCACCTTTATCCACACTTGGCAACTCACCAGGAATGTTCAAGAGACCCTCAGAATGGGGAAATCTCTTGGACCACCATAAGAAAGGGCAATTCTCTGTAACATTTTACTAAATTCTCTCCATTGTCACTCTCCTCTTCACTCTCAGACACTGCCACAGACAATGTCCTGACGCTGACCTTTACATCAAAACATTGTTGGTGATAGCACCTAGGAATGAAGAGGGGAGCAGGAATGAGAAGAAGTGATTTGTATGCTAAGTCTGGAGTCTGTATAAACGGTGTACAGATAGGAGGGTCTGCATTTCTTGATGGTGCAGACCCTCCCACAATGTTTAGCTTCTTCTATCTATATTTTGCAAGTGGGTTTTCCTTGCAGTAGATGGTCATAACGAATAAAGGTTATGCTATTAGTGCATTAGTTCAGTTTACTGTTACATTGAGTACCATATATGCTCTATATAAGCCATAATACTTATAGAAGCAACTTTATTTTTTACTTCTGTAAGGTATTTTGGTATATATGGCACCAATGTAGAACAATAGTGTACAGATTCATATTGCGCACCTTATCGCCAATATATATTGGCAAACAAGTGCAAATGAGGCTTTAGCCATTCTATTAACACTTGTCAGTCACTATTTACGAGGATCGGTCTAGTTATAAACTAAGGAGCTGTTTTGCCTCCATGTTTAATAGTATGTTTATAGAGTAAAAATCGAAGATGAATTTAAGGCAAATTCCTCTTCCATTTCCGCCCCTCCAGTTTCTTTCTGCCCCGACTGATAGGGCACAGATGAATGGTGCTATTCGTCAGAGTGTCTTGCGCTGCGGGTTCTGTGGATGAATCGGCCGTGGAATCTGCATCAAGATTAAGCAGGAATTTTATTTTATCTCAGTTCAGAGTGTAATTTGACTTAGAGGCTGAATCTGGAAACAGTGTATAAACCAATAGTATTTTGGGAGATAGAATCTCAAAAAATGGGTCAGTTCTAATCATCTTAACCCAGTGGAAATAATGTGAGTATAAAAATAGCATTTCACTTGCATTGTTTAAGAGGATTGATTTTTTTTTTCCCCTCATTCATGATAACTAATCATCAGGTTGCTGGAGAGAAGAAGTTTATACAGGGCATGTCTTTTTTTGGCCAACCTTTTATCCCAGTCATTTTTATTAAAGAGGTTGTCATCAACATAACATTTATTTCAAAACTATTTAGGATGAGTCCTTTACCAATCCTGAGTAGCTCCTGTTCCAAAACTTTCTGGGTCCCCTGTCGGTCTCTATATGTGACCTCCAACTATAAACTGGACACAGAAATGACTTGTCAATGTGAGGATGATACTGTACCTACTGGGGCTAGAGGCCAGAATACAGAGATCGGAAGGAAATTGGGAAGCAGTAAGTCTGAAACAGCAGGGCATTGGTAAGGTGACTATTACTGCTTTTACTACTTTATAAAATTTTTAGCATTTTTTTTTTTTTTTTTAAATAAAATACATGGCTGGACAACCCTTTTAACTATTTCATCATCTATAGCATGTCAACAGAATATCAGTCGTTTTAAGCATTTCAGCTATGCCCTAGCTAATAGGATAAGATAAGTGTGTGGCCTTGTTCAAGGCTTGATTTATCACAGCTGGCAGGCATTTCTCTATGCGAACTCTAACTTGCCCTCTTCTCCCCATGGGTTTCTCAGACCACAAAGTACAGGTTTCCTTAGTGAGGTTTTTACGAAATTGGTAGCATATTTCAAATATAAAAGTTTAGAGTTTTCCACTATTGTATAATTCTCTCTTCCTGCGTACTTTGGTTCACCAAGTCAATACAGGAGTCTGTAACTTGTGTCTGTGGTAATTGTATTACTACTATTATATAACTGTCAGCCTTGTCCAAGTCTATGATGCTACGTATGCTGAAAGTGCAGCATGTCATAGGACTGAGCACTTTACTTTTCTAAGGACAAGTTTTATTAAAATTCAATATTACTCGTAGAACTGTTCTGCAATTAATTGAACAAACTGCTGTTGATAGATCTGTTTTATTCTTATTATGAGCCAGAGATAGGTATGTGATTTTCTCGACTATCTTCTGCGCTGCCAAAGAGAATGCAGTGAGTGGCAGGGCACATGTTCTTACTGAACTGCCAATGGATGGGAGAAGCTGTGCCCTGCTCTCAGAATCAGTAGGACTTCCCAATTGTGAATTTATCCCCTATCCTATCAATAGAAATAACACCACCAACAGCAGTTGATCTGCTTTTTAATTTTCATTAACTGTCATTTATCCATTTTTCTGTGTTCTTTCTATGCTTAGAAGTAGTAATTGAGTCCAGTGGGCACTGTGTAGGACCACCTACTGGACCCCTAAGCCCAGAATGAGCAAAGGCTTAAATGAACCACTGACTACTAAATGGTTTCCCATATAAATATATCAATATGCTCCGCTTCTCCTGCTCTATAATATTCTGCCTGCAGACTGCATTGCATTTTCAGTATATTGGATTCCCTTTAAGTTATGTTTATTTCATTAATAATATGTATTAATAGAATATTCCACTAATATTTGTATCTTTAGGTCATGAAGCCAAATATACTACATGAGAGTCAAATGGAGCTCAGAATCTGACTACAGGCTACTACTCTCACACATGAGAAAGTGGCAATGTGTAGTCAGATTCTGAGTGCCAGCTATCAGAATTTTAATGTCACTTAACAAAAAAAAATTGAACACTTTAGGTTTATTTAGTTAAACTATTCTTAATCTAAAATATTAAATCCATCCATCTGAATGGGTTGTTTTTTACTGTATGTGCAAAGATTTATGCAAGTCCTATTTCTAAATTTCGCAAACAAACCTACTTGTGAGTTTGGACAATATGTAAATACTTCAGAAATACATTTTTTTCTACATCATCTTGAGAATTTAAGCACTGATTCAGAATCTGAATAGTTGCCCCTTTTACTTTGCACCATTTTTGATGCATCTCCCCCAATGTTTCTGGTTTTGTGGCCCACAAGCCAGCAAAGTTATGGAGATGGACAAAAATCATAATCCACGTCCTCCCCATCTGGCTGTCTAAAAGCAGAAACATTTTCATTGGGACTTGGAGGGGAGATGCGATTTACATCTTCAAGGGCTAATATTTGGCACCTGTAAGTAAGCTTTGTCACATCATTCCTTCTCTTGTGTTGGAGGCTATTTCTATTTTTCAGTGGATGGCTCAGAACAACTTTCAGCTTTGCTTCAAAGCTTTCAAAAAGCCATTATTAACGCATTCCTAGAATTGTTGAGGCATCAAATTTGACTAACTATGTTATCCATATAGTAGAGCATCTTGACAGCATGGAGAGGTAAGGGTGCAGACTCTCACAGGCAATATCAAGAAGCACAAGAAATACACTAAGCTTTCTTTTTCTCTTGGACATGGAAGTTTGCTCAGTGCATGCATGATCTAAGATTACAAGCAATAAAAAAAGTATGAAAAGGAGGAAAAAAATTATAAACGCAGGAAGGACAATGGAACGGAAAGAATTTTTCTACAGGCAGCATCTGGTGCCCAGATAAGTATTACATCTAGAATACTAAGCATCAATGCTATAACTGGCATTTCCAGTAAAACTATAAAAAATGTGGGAAGCAGAGCAGGTTAATGGCAGTGTTACAAGAATATCAATTTGCTTTTAATTTAAAAATTTTAAATTCACTTAGTTGATACAAATTAAGTAAATCACAGTTCCGGACATCCATCATAAACAGACACTATAGTACCAATATCAACAACCAGCGTGTGCATATATATATAAGGTATATACATTGAGCTGACCAACCAAATTTGCAAAGAAAAATGAAACGCTTTTATAGGAATGGTCCTCTCAAAGAAAAAAGTATACAGAATGAAAGTGTCTAATGGAGACTGCAAGCATGTACAGTCCCCAAACCCCCTGAATAATGAAGAAAGAACCAAAATCCATGTATTTTAGGCTTTAGCTCCTGTACACAGGTCACCCTAACTCACACACACATAACAATAGGGGGCTTCAACTCTTTCTTACTCCCCTGGGGACCTTCAGATTCCCAAATTCTTCATCTCCAGCACGGCATCTTTTTAAATCTTTTCCACCTGCATAGCTTTCCTCTTGTTTCTAGTTGCCAGCATGACCCATTCTCATTCCTGGTCCCCAGTATGGTATCCCTTTTAAATAATTGTTGGTTCCTCTATCATTCCTAACCCCCAGCAGGATATCCCTTTAAACTGTGGCCCTCGGCATAGATCCCCTGTCATTCCTAGTCCCTGGCACTATATCCCTTTTAAATCTCAGCCCTCAACATGGTACCCCTCCTGGATCACAGCATAGCTACTCCTCTCTTTCCTTGTTCCTAGCATAGCACTCCTCTCTTTCCTAGACCCAAACATGGCTACTATTTCCATTTTCCCCTTCACTGCTAACCTTGACAAAACTTGCAATATTTCATAGACCAAAATCTGAACTTTAAAGGCCACTTGAGAACACCCCAAGAATGCCAATTTTGGTTTGGGTTATATGTAAAATTTATCCCATGTGTGGCCCAGTTTCCAAGATAGTCCTGGCAAATTTAGGACTGTTGGGTATGTATGCTCAGCACCTCATTGGCATATTACATTGACTATGACATGGTCTCTCTGCTCCAGTGTCATACTGGAGACTTTTCTCTCTTGATGTATCTTGCTCATGCTTGCTGCAGCCTAGTGATGCGTAAAAATTGGTCTCACATGTATGTAAGTCCAATAGTTTCCAAGAGGTTTCCCATTTAAAAATTTGCTTAAAAAAAGTGGTCTTTGGTTGGATAAGGGGGTAGTCTGCTTATAGAGCAGCTTCCAGAGAGTATAATGGAAGAAAAATCAGCCTTTACTTTTTCCATGTATCAAGCCATTTCCCTGCTTTTGTATCATTCTCATGTATGCATATGTCTGAGACTAAAGACACACACTGCAGTCAATGCCATCTGTACTCCATACTGGGCTGATGGTGTTTTGAGCTAACATAAAGATTGATTGAATGTCACCTGTGACTTATTCCTGCCAATGTGGTTTTTGCTGGTTGCAGTGCTTTGCTCGTAACAAGTCACGGAGATATTAATACATCTTTTACTATGCTAATTCAATACATTGGTAGCCCAGCCCTATCCGCTAATTGCCCAGATGCACCGGTCCAGTTGAAGCAATAGCAAGTACACATGCAACCTGGCATTTAGTGCACAATGGATCACATGCACCCACTAATTGCCCGGCTACACCTGTACGGTTTCTATGGCTTCAAATGGAAGGTACAGGTGCATCCTGGCAATTATGGTATCTGGCCACAACCACAATGCACACAGAATTGGTCTCTGAGTCTTTGATCACCAGAAAACACAAAACTTTGAGTGGTTCCTCCACATCCAACTCACCACAGGCAACAGACTCAAAATACCAGGCTTGGTCTATCTGGTGCAAGGAGATAACGGAACACTTCTATGATGAAGGGCTGTGTCTGCCCAAAATGCATCAGAATGACTATGTACGTGCCGTTTTAAAAGGATCTAATAAAGGTTCCATTTTATGAGGATCCCAGGAGTGGTGGACTCTTCTTTCATTTATGTGTCTACAGTGTTCCCAGTCTCTCCATGCACCAGATGGACCAAGCCAGGTCTCATGGTGTTGCTTTTGGTAAGCTGAATGTAGGGTTACCACTCAATGTTTTGTTTTTTTACCAGTGATGAAAGACTCAGACCAATTCTATGTTAGCATAATGTTGCATTTAGATAGAGTTTCTTCAATTAATCACCAGAAAGATTGGTTTTGTTACAGCAATACCTTTCCTCTGCTCTGTTCTGTAACGATCCTCCAAAGTAGTGTATATACATAATATATGAAGCATGGCTTTATAGTCTGCATATCTATATAGGCACGTGCAATGAAAGAAATAAATTATAAGCTTACTTGCTTGTTTTATGGACCACTGGGTAACATTAGCCTCATTGCTTATTGAAATTGTTTACATCAAAGGCTATACAGTTAACAGCTGGCAACTCAGCTGACTTTGAACAGATATTAACTTAAATCACTATAATTTACAATGAAAAACACTTATGGTACACATTCTACATAACAGATAAGCCAAACCAAAAATTCCAAGAACCAAACAATTTTTCAAAAACCTCACTATGTTCATAAGGGTGAGGACGTAGTTCTGCACATGCTCTTTTCCATGGAAGCGCACAACAGAGTCATCCACTGCAAGGAGCACCTCTATGTTGTAGTCATCCTTCTTAGCATGGCGCTTTTTGCGTTCGTTGTCCCACAGCTTATCCTGAATTGAATCCAGTGCAAAAGGGAGATCACCCACTTCACTCTTTGTCACTAAAAATAAATCGGAATTATTAGCTGTCATGGTAAGATATAGGTGTCAAATATATTGTCCTGGATTGCAATTTCAAAGGAAGAATTTGATTGTCAATCCCTAAAAGCTTTAAATCGTTTGCATTGTAGAAAAAATATATATGATTTTAGTAAATGTATAGAAACATCAGTAGTTATACTCCCAAGGAAAGGATCTGAGGTTCAATACAAGGCACAGCACTTGTACAGATGGTCCATTGTGTCTCGGTAAATATTACAGGGGTAGGGGTTCTACTTATAGTGCCACAGGCATTTTTTTCTGCCAACTGCTGCGGTACTGGGGGGGTTGGACCCCCCATTAATCATTTATTGGATACATCATTGTATATTAACAGAAAACAATAAGGATAGCCCATTGATGTATATTCCAGGAAGCCTCTTTTAATCCAGAGTTATCTTGCATTTTAAGGGTAGATGTAATAAGCTTTAACCCTGTACAAACAAACTGTTTTAAAGTACAGTATATTTAGTTGTGGAAATGAAAATTAGTGAAGAAAGACCACTCTAATACTAGCAGGGGTGAATGATACAAAGTTGGAGTACACAATTACTTTTGAGGTACCTTCATTGTGCATCTCCCCATGATTTCCAGTTTTATTGTGTTGAACAGCAGATCTCCTGTAGACCACATGAGCACGACCATTCTCTTCATCTTCTTGCCGTCCCCTTTCTAAAGGCTCAATAAAGAACTCATTGCTGTCCATTCTTATCATTCCAGCCTGGAATAAAAAAAAACGTCTATAATTAGTTCTTCAGAATCTAATTCTACTACTACATGCAGGCTTCCTTACTAGGTATTCAGCATTAACTATTAACCTGTTTGGCTACCTTGCTGAAAGATAGTATTATAATACAAACTATGACACTATACACTACTATTTTACCATTGATAAGAAGATACTAACACTATCATATTACCATACAGTCACAGAAAGGAACATATTACAATACTGCTTACTACCACAGAGTAAAAGATATTTTACAACATGCAAACACAGAATGAAAGATATTACCACATTAGAAAGAAACTACCACACTACAAAGAATACAATAAGGGTATGTTCACAAAATGTGATGTGTACAATATTTTCCCTGAAGATGTACCCTTGAATTTCTGCCATAAATTTGCTGTAGGAGTGTTGTAGATTGGAGACACCATGTATTGGAACTAGCACAGTTCTATAGTTCTATACACTGTATAGTGGCCACCAAAAGGTACTGCAAGATCAGTCACATGTTAATATCAAAGAGGACCTTTCATCACTTCCAGCAAGTCCAGACCTTTATATGAATTAATAGTTGCTACTCTAGTGATTTTGTAACAGTTGGACTTTTTTTCCCTAGCCCCCACTGTTCCTGAGCAATCAATGCTGTTAGTTTTGGTGCCTGATATGTTATTTAGACTCTCTACTGTCAGGGGGGTGGTGTCAGGCAGGAGAAGGTAGGGGTGTGATTCTGAGCTCTGAAACTGGCTGCCTCTGATTAAAGCTTTGAATCACCCCCTGCCTGACACTGCCCTTCTGACATTAGAGAGCTTAAATAGAACATAAGGCACCAAAACTAACTGGACTTGTTGCTCAGGAACGGTGAGGGCTAGAGAGAAAATTCCAACTGTGCTGGAATCAGTGGAGCAGTCTCTATTACCAGATGCTAAGAACTTGAATTGGTGGAGTTGATGAAAGGTCCTCTTTAAAGTCCAGAAATAACCTTTTATGGTATACAGACTTTATTACAGGGTAGAAAAAAACAAGCTTTAAAGTGACTCTCCTCCTTCGCAGAACATTGCCTTCAAATTCTACTATTTAAGCATTATATATCATGCAAAATATGTAAATTATAAATATATATATATATATATATATATATATATATATATATATATCTGTGTTTTTCTGACTGACTATCTACAACCCACTGTAGTCACTTTATATATATATATATATATATATATATATATATATATATAAAATGAACTTTAACGGATAAAGATTTTATTTTTTAGCCTGCTTTTTCATACTGTTTGACACATGGACAAGAGTGTTTCTGAAAGAAAGTAGCCATGTTTTTCTAATCTTAGACAAACCCTTTAAGAGTGCCACGTATTCCTTATTTATAAAGAGTTGCACTCACAAAACAGCAAAAGTAAATGTTTTAGGGTACGAAAAAAGATTGGTAAACGTTAAGACTTTTATAATATTACTATAAAAATGTGCCTAAAATTCTCTGTCAACTTGTCTCACGCACAGTGATAATAACACACCTGTAAAATTCCTCCATTTGGCATATTCCACAGAACTATAAACTTCATGAAGCACAGGCTGCAGTCCTATATGAACCACGCACATGTTTCAGATGGTCTGCATTAAAGCAAAATTCGCCTGAAGTGCTCTGGGGCTTTAAATAGCTGCTGTTAGCTAACAAGGATACAGCCAAGACGCACAATGTCTTAGGTCTGCTGTTACAGATTTCAGACCATGTGTTTGCTGGATGGTTTGTAGTCTATTGAATAGAGCAACAAAGTATAAATCATTACGAACTGTGTAATAACATATTACTGTATTGTAAGATTAAGATATAGATACCAGAGGAAGGGAGACATGATAGATATGGGATGCCCTTTTTATAAAACAAAACAAAACCAAAAAACTGAGGTGTGTTTTATTTTGTTTTGCAGCAGCTGGGGAAAAGTACCGCATAAAGTACATTGCAGCTGCTGAAGAAACTTAAAAGAAAAAAGAACAGGGACAATGGATTTGAGTCAGAGACTGACACAGACTAAGGTAAGCCTTAACTTTTATGAAGGTTGTGCATTTAAAAAAAAAAAAAAAACTCTGTAAATGATCATATGACAATATAGCATTATGCAGCATTATTCTATTTGATACTTTATCAAAGTGTCAGAGTTTGTTAAGGAGGTTGTCCCACTCTATTAATGTGAGAGCCACAGCAGATCTGCTTCAGACACCTCTAGCCAGGATTGGGCACAGGAGCAGGTAAATACCTTAGCCCCCCCCCCCCCAACCCCTGCAAGAGTAAAGCACGGCACAGTATCCTAACTGCTCTACATACAAATAGGTGACATACAGCATGTTATGTAGCCTATGTGCCTATATAATAAATTGGCAGAATATTTAATAAACTCCAAAGAAACCCCACCCCCCCCCACCCTATGGACCTCAACAACTACAGACCTGTAGCACTGACATCCCACCTGATGAAGATCTTGGAGAGATTGGTTCTCACACATCTCCGCCCTCTAGTGAGCCCCGCTATGGACCCCCTCCAGTTTGCTTATCGGCCGGGCATTGGGGTAGATGATGCCATCATCCATCTTCTGCACAGGGCTCTGTCTCACCTGGAGAAACCAGGGAACACAGTGAGAATAATGTTCTTTGACTTCTCCAGTGCTTTTAACACCATACAGCCCAGGTTATTGAGGGACAAGCTGGGCCTTGCTGGAGTGGACCACCACCTCTCCAACTGGATCCTAGACTACCTCACAAATCGACCTCAATACGTGAGAGCCCGAGACTGTGTGTCAGGTACCGTGATCTGTAATACGGGGGCACCTCAGGGTACGGTTCTCGCCCCTTTCCTCTTCACACTGTACACTGCTGATTTTAGGTGCAACTCATCCAGCTGCTACCTACAGAAGTATTCTGACGACTCTGCAATAGTGGGTCTCATCACAGACGATGATGACAGGGAGTACAGAGAACTGAACCAGGATTTTGTGGACTGGTGCCACCGGAACCAACTGAAGATTAACGTGGGAAGACCAAGGAGATGGTGGTGGACTTCCGCAAAGGCAGATGCCCTCCAAATCCAGTGGACATCCTGGGGACGGGCATCGAGATTGTGAACACCTATAAGTACCTGGGTTTGCTCCTTAATAATAATCTGGACTGGGCAGATCATATGGAGGCCCTGTACAGGAAGGGCCACAGCAGGCTCTACCTGCTTAGGAAACTGAGAGCCTTTGGAATCCGGGGGCACTTCTTAGAACTTTCTTCAACTCGGTAGTGGCATCAGCCATCTTCTTTGGAGTGGCCTGCTGGGGGAGCAGTATATCAACCAGGGACAGAAATAAACTTGACAAGCTGATTAGAAGGGCCAGCTCTGTCCTGGGGAGCCCACTGGACCCAGTGCAGGTGGTGGGTGACAGAAGGATACTGTCCGTGGTGAGCTCCATGCAGAAGAAGAAGTCTCATCCCATGCATGAGACTGTGATCGCGCTGAGCAGTACTGTCAGTGACCGACTGCTCCACCCTAGGTGTGAAAGGAGCGCTATCGGAAGTCTTTCCTCCCCACCGCGGTTAGGCTGTACAACCGACACCGACCTAAGCGGAGATCATTACACACAGAGAACTGAAATATCTCTCTGCCTGTTAAATCCCCCCTCCCCCCCTCTGCTACGTCCTATCTGTCTGTCTGCTATTAATGTAATGCCTCTCACCTTGGAACATTCCTGTACATGTTGTATTTGTATTTGTATCTGCTTATCTTTGCTGCTGTAACACACTGAATTTCCCCATTGTGGGACTATTAAAGGACTATTATTATTATTATTATTATTATATATAGATGCATTGGGTGATTAAGATGTCATCCTCCCTCCTGTGCCCCATCTTCTTACTGTCACTACAGGTCACCAACACCAGTCATCTTGCTCGTAGATCTAAGGGGACCCTATTTTAAGGCAAGAAACTGCCGATAGCAAACACCTGATTTTACCAGGGAAAGACATGACCAACCAGGCAGATGAATGGCTGTCCATGTAATACATATTTCCAGTACCACAAGCAGGATGTAGCATAAATAGCATATTTCCATTACCTGTCAGCAGTGGCCACATCCAGCATTTTGTGCTACTATAAATATTGCTAGTGTTGATGAGAGCCCATGGTCTGCCTGGAAACAGGAGGGACAGCTGACTGTATTACTTATACATGCTGTCAATAGATTTTGGTCTTTATTTGCACAGCCCAGAAAGATGGGGACTTCACCTATTGCCTGCCTTTACAATTACCTAGTTTTTGGTATAGTGCGCCGTGTCTTTTTATTAAAATTTTAGTTCTATGTAACACATAGACAGCTCGAGGCGTAAGGCACAAGAGACATTGCTACTGGTAGTCAGCAGAACTTGGGGATGGTCCCAAGCAGGGAATACCCCTACAGAATCTATATGCACAATTGGGGCATATAGATAGTGGTTTTCATTACAGGACAACCCCTTTTATCTGTCTTTTTCCACATAGAAGTCCACACATAGACCAAGCAGGTAAACGTCTTTCCACCACAAGAGCGATTTTTAACAATACAAGGTTTATGTTCGTTACAGATTCAAAGAATACTGACAGTGAGAGCCCTTATTTACTCTCAGTTCTCCTTTGTGACAAGTAATACCATAGCCCCCCCCCCCCCCCACTATACAACAGCTTGACCTTGTAGAAAAGTTACACAGTAAGACTATGGTCACTATACTAGACTATGGTGGAATTTGGAAAGAAATTTGATACCAAATTCTGTATCAGGTTCCTCTCAAAATTCTGGCCCGGTGAATCCCATGGTGCAAAGCCTAAAGCAGAGCTTTCTGACATGGGTTTACGCACATTTTAGCTCCAGACATGGGAAGCAGATTTTGGCTTCAATCTGGAGATGATTTTAAGGTACAATCAGCTCCAAATTACGCCATGTGAACATGGCTTTAAACAGATATTCTTATCTTGTAAGATTATGACATATTGCCAGGATATGTCATAATTTTATAACTGGTGGTGGACCAACCTCTGGTACATCACCAGTCCCTTGGTGTAGGGAACTGATTTAGCACTACAACCCCTTTTGTTTTTAGGAGCAGTGAGGGTTCCAGAGATTGTACACACACTGATCATAAAATGGTTGCATATAATAGTCATATACCAAAACTTTATAAAATGGGAATAACCATTTAGGAGGCAATGGGGTGCTCTTAATAGTTACTTTAAGGCGAGAGGTTGGGGGAACTGTCATCTAGTAAAGATTTCTGTTAGCTGCAGAATATATGGGGTTGACTGAATTCTAAGTGCTGGAACATTCTTTACTTTCCCCTGCTAATATACTGTATTTCCAGGATCAGACATTTAGCACCAAATTTAAGAAGTCTTAAACAATAACACAAGCTATTACAGAATCTTTAGGATTCCATATCAGGCCTTTGTTCAAAATGGTCATGCACATATATTACTTAATGGAAAGCTGAGTAGTTGTGACATGTATGGTATAGTGAGATGTATGGTATAATCAGATTGTAGGACAAAGTAAAAGGTGAGATTGAAATATTGAAGAAAAGAAATCACTCAGGGTACTTATGGACATGAACCCCCTGGTATATCCGGCACTGTGACCATAGTCATTATAGTTCAAATGTTTCTATGCAATATGGTTGGCCGGGTATACCCTTCTTTTTTATCTTTGTTAATAAGCATAGTTGACTACACTTGGTAAATAAGGAAGAGGACAACCAAGCGACAAGATGGATGAAAGCAAACAAGGAATTTATAATTATGCCAATTGTAAAGCATTTGATGAGACCAAATGTAACTCAAGATGTTTATTTGCCCTATTAGGTATATGGACAAACAATTGCTTAGGATCCCTTTCTATGAGTCACAATTGAGGTACAGTGTAAGAGTAGCTTCTACTCTGGCATACCAGGTCCATTAAAATGTCCATAATACTGCATTTCCCAGCATGTATTTTTAGACATTATTTTCCTGTTGCTTATAGAACACCATTGTATGGCATATCCCTCACCATTCACAATCTAATTTCCTCACCACCTAAACTCACACAATAAGACCATCATCATATGAAATTTACCCCCAAAGTAGGTTTTTGGAGTGTAGGTAGTAACAAGAGAATGTAGATAAATCCCATGCAAACTCCCTGCAGGTGTCACCATGCTGCCCATATAGCAAAATCAAACTGTCTCATTACAAAAATTACATGCATATAAAAAAAAAATATCCATTTTTCTTTTTTGGTATTATACTGTGGCAGTTCTCTGTTGTCACTATCACTTTAGGCTCCTAAGTCAGTAAAGCAGTCATTGTAAGTAACTGGTTTCATGTGTATGTGTCAATAAATTTTTATTATATTCTGGAAGTAATTCTAAAAGAATAAAATGAATTTCTATTACAAGAGAAGCAAGTTAAGCATAAACATAAGTGAAATCTGGTTCGTCCATGGAAAAACTCCATTAATCACATAATTATTCACACTTGCCTTCACCAATACGATCATGTAGTGCTCTTCAATGACAACTGTCCAGCTCATGTCTTCTGTGCTATTTCTTTTAATACTTGCAAATATTGTTTACTTATTTTTAAAGAGTTTTTTGATCTGGTTGTCTTATTGTATTACGTTATGTAAATACTTGTAGATAATTGTATTCTTTTGCTCATGAATGTGATATGTAATGTCTACAGAACCCTCAATGTTGGTAGATCAAAATAAATCACAAAATACTTTACATAACAAAAAAAAAAAAAAAAATCAATAAAATAATTGTAATCCTGACTTTCCTCTAAATACTATGGAATGGAGTTGAAATGTTTTTCTAAACCTGAGTGCTTTAGAAGGGATTCCACCCATGCAAAGACACTTACAAAGACTAGTTAACAGTATGTTAAAAACAGAAATTAAATGTTACCTTATTACTTTCCCCAACACTACAGTGGCAAGGGTCATCTTCTCTTTATACCACTAGAATGCCTGCTGAATCTATCTCTCCCTTCTCCTTTGCATAGAAAACCATCTGAGAAGACAGATAAAAGGTACATAAGTATAAAAAAAAAAAAAAACCTACTAAAAAAATTGGCAAAAATGGCACATATATCTCTCATATACTGTATCTCAAATGTAATGTGACACTTTGGTGGATATGATTATTTTAGGTCAAGTTCACATCTAAGGTGCCCATACATATTAGCATAGAGTTGATGAAAGTGGATGATTTCAACCATAATGAACATATGTTGGGTGAAATTTAACAGCGAATGACTGGTGCCTACCAATGACACTCCGTCATCGTCTGGATAGAAGTTGGCCTTGTTTGAAATATTTGGTCAATAGTCATATATACTTCAAAATAGATGAAAGATCTTTCGTTCTTAAAGGGAGTCTACCACCAGAACCAAGCATATTAATGCAGCCCCGCAGATAGATTGGCTAGGGTCACCTGAATCAAAAAATGTTTTCTGTTACCGAGATATAGTAATTTTTGTCACTATGCAAATGAGCTCTTTGGCACAATAAGGGTGTTGCCATTGTTTCAAAGAGCTAAGCAGCCACACTCTCCTGCTCCAAAGAGCTCAATGGCATACTGACAAAAACAGCAATATCTCAACAACAGAGGCACCAATTCACAAGGGGAAAACACAGTTGGATTCAGGTGACCCTAACTCTTTAAGACTCCCATACATATTAAAGAAAAATCAGTCAAACATGACAAATTCAGAGAGAGTGGCTGACTCTAATGTGAGGTGAAAAGGGAAAAGATCCTTTTTTTGCCTGGAGATAAGCCACTGCTAGAGGTACCTGGTGGTGGCTTCTTACTTCATTCTTTTATGTATTTATTTATTTAAAGAATTCTTTCATAAATATTGTTTGTCCTACACTCAGGGTCAGTGAAAATGTATGGCTGGTACAATTGACTGCAACAATCACTATGGAATAACGTGTATGGCCGCATCTGTGAAAATGTTCCTTAGAAGGACACCTGTTCAACCATTAACTTATCTAATCTGTATGTCCACCTTAATGGTGAGAGCAGTACCAGTACTCTGCCACAATAAAAGTTATGTTCCCCAGAAAAATGAATATGGATGGGCCAGCTCCTCTAAAGTGAAAGTCGCTCTTTGTTCATAGAAAGGTTCCTAAGCATGAGAATCATCTGTATGATGTCCAGGAGTGTAACCATAGGATATGCAGCGTTAGCAGTTACTACGGTGCTCTGGACCCTGAGGGGACTCCAAAGGTCCCTCTGCCACATCAAATATACCACTATTCTAAATGACACAAGGTAGGTAGGGGGGCCCCCAATGCAGATTTTACATTGGCGCCCAGGAGTTTGAAATAATAATAATAATGATCTGATAATGTCTATATGTCCCTAACATGTAATCTTTGAGTCAGGAAAAATGTAGAAAAAGGATACCACATTATTTCTTTGTATGCACATGGCCTAAGACTCCCTGACAATAAATGTCTATTACTCATTTCTACTATTACTTTTATTTCCTTGACATGTCCAGGTTCATGTATCTAAATAATGGAGGTATATACAGGTACATAGAGGTATATGTTTTCATGTAGCCTCTGGAAGTTATACTAGTGAAAGGAGAGATGTTGCAGTATAGACACCTTAAAGACATGGTTGTTCTCCATTTGGTCCACATAAGCAGTCCCATGGATAGGCAGGAGAGGGATTCAGCTGTTGTTTGCACATCACATGCAGTTTGACCAAGGAATAGCCTCAGTACAGTGTGACATAGCTTGGCTTACTCTAGGCATTGTTACCCAGATTGTGTTGCATATCATACTATTTTGATATATGACTTGCTCTGTGAGATGTGTGTCACTTTGGCTGCTGTAAGTCATCACAAAAGTCATGCTCTGGTAGGTTTTTGGAAGCCAGATCATGCATTGGCTCTTTATAAGAAGTATAGAGCTGCACCTAAGAGTTGCATCACAGGAGAACTTGTGTGTTGCTCTCCTGCAGTGCAACCGTCTGACATTAGGGTTTTCCCAGGATACTCACTACAACAACTCACTAGCTGGTTCTTGGAACTGGGGACTAGCTAGATCCTGTTTAGCATTGACGTGTGTTCTAGGAGGCAGTCATTGCATTCCTCACAGCAGCGGAAGCACAGTGTCTGCCACTGAAGGCCCAGAGAACTGCTTGCTACTGTTGTCAACAAGTGTTGATATCCTGCTGTATTTAACTGCCAAACAGTAAAGAACTGCTCCTGTCTGACACCACCCACTTGACATTAGATACTCTAGTGAGCATATCAGCCACAAAAACTAACTACACGGAATGCTTGGAAACCGTGGAGGCTAGGGGAAAACATTCCACTGGAATCAGTGGAAGGGCACCAAGAGGTAGTTATAGCACAAGCAGCCAAGCACTCAATTGCTAATCTCTAAATCTTTGAACATTTCATTTTCAGTTGTTTAAAAAGAACTTACCATAAAAATGCAATGTACAACATGTTATGCGACAGGATTTGCTGAGCAGGATTGTATATAGTATAGTGGGAGAGTTCCATTATAATTTGTTCATTTATAACGCTCCTCGTTCTAGGTTTAGGAGTCCTGACAGCTATCTCTGGATGCATGCTCATACAGGGAAGGCTGCCAATCACTGATAGGACTCCTAAGCCCAGACTGAGCAGATATCTAAAGGTGTTATCACGCTTCCAAAAATTTACCTGCAAATACATCCAAAGCAGTGCTAAATACTCACTGTTCCCTTGTGCACCCTTTGCTTGGCTTTATTTTACTTGCTGCTCCTTTTATCACTGTTAGTTACATGCAGTAAATGTGTGGACAAACTACATTTTCCATGATTCATCTACCTACTCTTACTCTGTGTATCCCTCCCTTCTCCACTCTGCTCTGTGAGCAAATTCCCTCCCTGCTACAGGATCTGTTTTGTGTCACAGTGTCTGTATTGTGTCTCACTTCTTCAGTCCATGCAGCATTTGGTATCCCCAGAAACATACCGACCCACAGAATACAGGTGACATGTCATTTTGCCTGCACAGTGAATGCCGTAAAACAAAGCCAATAAAAGTCACACACACACACACACACACACACACACACACACACACACACACACATTTTTCTCCAATTTCACCCCATTTGAATTTTTGGAATTCATGAAATATGTTTAACATGAAAACTTGGTTTAAAAACAGTTTTCTGGTGACACATTCCCTTTAATAAAGCATTTGTAAGCCTACTTATGTTGTACTTCCCTAAACTTCACATAAGATGGACTTAAATTCTTACAGCTAGTTACAGCTACATTCAAACCCGAAAAAGTTAACCATATAGATAACATAGGAACCTGCTATTGGTGCTGGGACTAGCAACATTACAAATTAACACTGAACAGTTCATGATTGATGGGAATAGTCCAAATTGTATAACATAAGTGGGGCAGATTACTAAACCTTTAGCAATTACAAGAAATATGTGGATTAATTCCACAACTTTACTTTTCTTGGCAAATATCAAACATGACAAATTAATTTGCCAATCTTCTATAATGGCTAACCAGTTATGGCTTACAAACTGGTGAGCTGGTCCGCTCATTTTCATCTTGACTGCTGTAGTATACATCCATGAGGCCACTTGCTTCACACGATGTAGCCGAATTGCAGTAATCACAATACTTGCTGTTGTGTTTGTGTCAAGGAAAGGTGATGTACATGGTAAATGGAGGTAAACCATGTGGATGACATCTGCTATATATAATAGCACATTTAGTGTATGTTCTCTCTTCCTAATAGCATTGGTGGTGTGCGTCAAGACACCACATGACAAAAGAATTCATGTTTTGCCATGCATTGCCATCTAGAATATGGTTCCACCAGGACCAGACAAACATTGAGGCTTGGGTGACCCTGATCCAGACACTTCTATACCTACTTTCTTCCATGAATCACTTTTTGGAGGTACTAACCACTGTATACTAGAAAAATCCCACAAGACCTGTCATTTTGCAGATTCTCTGACCCAATTGTCTAGCCATCTGACTAATCTGACTCTTACCACAGTCAATCGGATCCTTAGGTTTACTATTTTTCCAACAACTTCAAGACCTGACTGTCCAATTCATGTCTGATATAGCTATCCTCTTAACAGGTGCCATTTTAATGAGGTAATATTATTCACCTGTTTTCTATACCTGTGTGCCCACCTGTACCCGGGTCGTGCCCAGTAGAGCACATACATAGACTCAGACTACTGTAGGTACTATTTAATAGAGTGAATATAGATTTAATAGTGCCAAGTTAAAATAATATCACATGCAGACAGACACTTGCTATCTCTGCTGATCCTAAAAGGATACCCCGAGTCTCTGCTCAATTAAAAGCATATACTAACTAAATCTAAGCATATACTTCACCACAAGTATGCCATAAGAATGTTATTATATGTTGGGTCGCTATTCTTAGGTGTAATATTTTTCATTGTGAGAGCATAGTTTGCTATGCGGTGTACTTTTTTTTTTTTTTTTTTATTCAATGGGAGCCAAGTCAAGAACTGGCATAGATTTCCTATATAACTCAAACCAGTTTTCTGGCATAAGTAGAAGTAAATCTGTCAGAGGTGTTTCCACCCCAGCCCACCTTGCAATCCTTGCTGTCTTTTTTTCTAAACTGGGAGGGGGATAAAAAAAAGAAGGAAGTGGTGCATGTTTGCCACAAAAAGTGCGCAACAACTATTCCCATCTATGCCAGTTTTCAGGTGAGAGGAAATAGTAAATTCCCACCAATGTTTACAGAGACTTAAAAATAACATAGACCATCAGTTAATTCTATGATAGTAAGCTCTATGGGACAAACACTATGCAATTTTTTCCCAACTGCAACTGTTTAGTAATAAAATTATACACACATGCAGTACATGCTGACAAAATTTGCTTTTCTCTCACTGTGCCTTTTCAGACACTAGACTGTATGTGGCTCGCGCAACGATCACTGTACGTACAGACATCACCACATTGGACAACCAAACCTTCCATTTATTTCCCATAAGCATCTCATTGCAAAAATATAGGACTTAATATGAATTTTGTGCCCCTTTTGCTGCTATACCAGCCTCCATGTTTTATGTAGACTTTTCACTAGATTTTCAAACATGGCTACCAGAATTCTGTTCATTCACCTACAAGAGCGTTATTGAAGGTTCAGGCCTGAGGTTATGTGATAAAACTTGGCTCACAGTCAAGATTCCAATGAATCCCAAAAGTCTTTGGTTTCGAAGTCAGGGCTGTACTGGCCAGTCAAGTTCTTTCACACCAGATTTGACAAATTATTAACCCCTTAATTTCTTCTTGTACTGCCATGGTTATAGAGAAAAGAGTTTTCCAAAACTGTTTTCATAAAGTTAAATGCAATTTGCTCTTTAGGATATACTTTTACTGTATTGGAGCCAGTGGCTCAGTCAGACAAAAACTGGACCAGCCATTATTTATTCTCCACCAAACGTCGTCTTTGTAAATTCAGACATGAAGCATTAGTATATACCGATCCCAGAACCATCTGGAGTAGCATCACTAATCATTCCTTAGGATACAATTCCTATTTTCCAGAGGTTGAGGATTGTGATGTTTGGAATTGTGAATAATGAACTTACAGCTTCCAATGGTAGTTTAGATGTCAATAGTGTTGTACTATGGGCCTCTTTACTTAGCAGAACTTCTGTGAGTTTTTGTGTAGCTTAATGCTAAAACAACAGCACCCAAAGAGCACACAAATATGACCACTGACTTTCTGGAACGCAAATTTATAGAGCAAGAGAACCTGAGCAGTTTTGTGGGAAAAGATTCAAGACAATTTGTAAATGATTGAAGTCCCTGCTCCTTCTGGGCTTAGGAGTCCAGCGGATGGTCCTAATCAGTAACTGATCATCTTCCCTGTATAAACATGCTTAGAAACATAACTTGCACTTACATATTAGGAATGTCCACTAGGCCTTTAAGCCCACAATAAACAGATTTCTATTAATTAAATATAAGGTATGCTGATTTTTTCCCATAGCACTATATATCAATCTGCTCAGCTTCTCTTTCTCTGTAACAAGATGCCTGCAGGCTAGACAGCTTGTTTAACATGACCTATTTCCTTTAAAGTATCTACCTTCATAAAAATTCTCTACTTGCTTGAATTTATTTATTTTTAGCTTGAAACTCCTGGGCCCAAAAAATGTTTTGGGTCCCCATACCTGTATAGGTCAGAGGGACATTTGGGCTTCTTTAAAGAGGACCTTTCACCACCTCCAACAAAGTCTGGCTGTTTACATAATTTAATAGCTACTGCTACATTGATTCAGGCACAGTTGGAATTTTCTCTCTAGCCCCCACCGTTCCCAGGCAATCAATGCTGTTACTTTTGGTGCCTGGTATGCTATTTAGAGTCTGTACTTTCAGGATGGTGGTGTCAGGAGCAGACAAGGGGTGTGATTCTGAGCTCTGACACTGGCTGCCTCTGATTGGAGCTCTGAATCACACCCTCTTTCTGACACTGCCCTTCTGACATTGCAGAGCTTAAATAGCATATCAGGTATCAAAATTACCTGCGTTTGTTGCTCAGGAATGGTGGGAGCTAGAGAAAAAATTCCAACTGCGCTGAAATCAGTGGAGTGACACCTATTAACAGAGCTAAGACCTTGAATTGGTGGAGATGGTGAAAGGTCCTCCTTAAGACTCAGGTACAACCACAAACTCTACTCTCTATAGCTCTACCTTTAACAATGCAATTTTGAAAGTCACTATGGTTGGAGAATGTATTGTTATTTTATACACCTATTTTATTTGCAATAATTTTGGAATATATTGCCAGAAATGAGAAGAAATGTCCATCCGCTTTTATCCCAGCACCATAAGACAGCAGCTGATCTTCTGGAATCAACCCACAATCAATTGATTTAGACTGAGCTGTACCATGGACATGTGACCAAATGGATGTGATGTTATTTCTGAGAACAGGAAGTAGACCTCAGTATCACAGTCCTGGTAGATAACCTGTCATCTATCCTGACATGTCTGTTTAACGCTAAGGCCGCACATAAAACGCAGCTAAAGATTGTTGCATTTTTTTTTATTCCCTATTAAATATATAGGGAAACCACTTAAAATTTCACAGCTAAAATTAACATGCTGCGTTTTGCAAAGGCACAAGTGTTTTTTTTGAAAATTCAGGTTTTTCTTCTACATTGTGCAGATGAGATTAACCAAAATCTCACTCACTTTGCTGGTACTGTAAAATGCATTGCTTTTTGTTTTTGTTTTTTTCAACTGCATTTCCGCAGTAGCCAAAAACGCATTTCTGTATTCCTACCAGAAAGTTCTTTATAAACAGGCACCTGGAAACATTCTGTTTTCAATCAGTGGGGACACACCCCTTTCTTTGATAAGTACAATGGTAACACCCCCCAGTTATCAATTTACTTACATTTCTAGGAGTAATAACAGAGGAACAGTACAATGTAGAGAAAAACATATGAGCCAAAATTACATGAAAAATATAATTCTTTACCAAATCAGACATGTTAGTTATAGGGGCAGATCCCCTTTAATACTTCTGCATCTGTTCTTATGATCAATGGCTCTGTCATATTTTTCCTAGTTTAAAAAACTTTGTGTGAAGCGTGGGAAACTGTATGACAGACTGATTGTTCCACATTCTGACAAATGGAATTTGGCTAATCTTTCCTGTGTCATTTTAAAGGGGTTCAACGGGTTAACTGAAAAGTCTTCCATCTTTTGAAGGAGTTGTATGTGCTATGTTCAATGGTCACAGTACACTGGTCTCCTAAGATGATTTAGATTTATGGAAAATACATGCTTACCCCCGGAAATGTTGTAATGAAACTCAATGTCATAAGAACAGGAAAGAATCTGGATACAGGTTGACATACAATCTTATAAAAGACTTGGCTAGTCTGTAGGTAGATCTATAGCTTAATATCTGCATAAATATACAGTATTTATAGAAATATAGGTTTACAAACTCACAAACTGAATTACTGTGCCTTAGACCAAGTGATAAGTAGAAATATGTACCTTACTCATTCAAAAATAACTCAGGAACCATTGTTCTACAAGGTGGTAGAAAGGTTAAATAGGTATTTATTATGTACAGCAGAAATTCTCTACCAATAATGCCATCTAAAAATGTTGCATGGCAACAACCAGGTTACTTATACCATACCCAGTAACATAATTGCAGAAGATGAAAATCGATTAAAGGGATGGTCTACTTTCTAAAAAAAAAAAAAAAAAAAAAAAATCACAAATTTCATACACTGATGTAGAATGGCAAGCCAAACTGTTTTCTACTTCAGGGCTTACCCTAGTTCATACTGTGATGCTGCTTGGTGCTTGTGGGTACTGAATGTAAACAAAGCACCACATCCAAGATGGCAGCAGTTGTCTTCTCTACAGTAGTCAGTGAAGCCACAGTAGAGCAGGCAGCTGTGGCATCTTAGGAACCTATGGGTATACTGTATCTGCAGCTACGCTGAATATTTTCCACACAGTCCTAGTAGAGGAAACAGCTGCTGCCATGCCATTGTTATCTGATAATATACAGCATTCTAAAAGGTTAAGTGTTAAGGTAGATTACAGTCAATACACGTCAAAGCCTTGCCTTTAGGGCGTCTTCCTCTCTCCCATTGGTATGGATGTTTTTATGGACGTTCTTTGAATAAAAGTCTCCCTTTTTATACAAGTCCAGGTGAGTGCCCCCTATTTTTCTGCCTTTATACATGTATTCTACGAATAAGACTGTTCCAGGGAAAGTGCACCACATTTTCTCATGTATGGACTTGCTGAATATGGTCTCCTAGTGCTGTTATATTACTGCGGTATATTGTGATATAGGTCAGGTGTCTAAGCAGTGCCACTTTCTTTTTCCTCTACTATTGTTGGTTATTCGTCTATGAATTTATTTCTGTTAAGTGGCCAACCCATTCAAGCTTCAAGTTGGTTTCGTACACTTTGTAGATCATAAGATCCCATTATTATTAGGCCATAAGTTAATAAAAATGGACAATGTTATCCATGATGAACATTTTTCTAGTAAAAAAAAATATACAAGAAGCAACCATATTAGCCAGTGGGGCATAATCCTTGTCTGGAAAGAAGTCGGCCATGTTTCAAACTTTGTTCATAGGTGGACAAAAGAGCTTTGTTTCTATGAAAGATCATTCACATAAAGGTTGTTTGTCCTTTGCCTGTTACTGAACATGTATGGCCACTTGGAATAACTGTAACGGACAATATGGACTAAAAGTGTAAGGCTGTGTGGTTGGAACGATCAATCCTTCAATGGTTGTTTATTTATCAACATGCTTCTTTCTAAAGAAGATTGAAACTGAATTGTCATGTAGCAGTGAGTTGGGTACAGTGGGTTGCTGAGTGAACAATGCAGTTTGTTTATGGATATATGAATAATAGTCAACATTTATTCTGCTCAAAATCCTTGCCCAAAATCCAAAAGTTGGAAAAGAACACAGCACATGGCTAATTTACATAATGAGGCCATGTTAAATATTGGCCCGTGAATTAGCTGTACAATAAATAGGGAACACAATATTGCAAATATGATCCCAAGTGCTCATCCCTGTTCTGATAGACTATGTATGGTAATTTGGCTGCCAAGAATAATATGTGAAATTCAGGCATCATCACCACCAGTAGCTTTGTAGCTAGGCTTTCCTTCCCCCGGAGCAAAGGTTCATTTCATAGTCTTTACTCTGCAACTTATTGCATAAAAGTGGCTTGTTGGGTGCCCTTCCACCCCCCCCCACATCCACCTATAACCAGCACCCGAGGCACATGCCCCAAATTGCTCCCTAAACAATGCCCCTGCCCAGCAGACAAACAGGTGAAATAACAATACAGATTTTTGCATGCTTATTTTTGTCATCTATCTAGAATGTAGTTATGTTCTATTTTGAGAATTGCACTGGAAAATACAAGAATGTCATATACATAGGACATGTCAAGTAAGCCCCATAACTCTTCCAGAGATGCAAATAACAAGTCAATGTATTTTTGGCACAAGTTGAGCTGGCATCAGATGAAATTCAGTTAGCTGCTACAGCATATTATGTCCCTAGAGTTGTTTAGTATAGTATGAGGTTTCGGAATTATCCATCAAATAATGTTACTACTATTTCTGTCTTCCATGAAGCAGATTTGCTGTTGAAAAGTTAAAAATATAAAAATGTATCTATTTTAGAATCATAAGATTAATGGGGAATGCATTAACCAATGTTTTTATTTGAAAAGTGGTCCAAAAATATTTATTTATAGACACACATGAACACTGTACCTACTTTTTTAGAGTCTCATTTCAACACTTTGGTTTTGGTTTTGGGTTTTCATATCTCATAAACATATAGGGAAAGTTGTGAAACACAAGACTGTAATCATAGTTGACTTACCAGTCCATCACAGTTGCTGATGGCCACAGTGCCTCCAGGCATATCTGTGATATCTCCTGTATATACGCAATTAGCACGGATAGAGTCATGAGAGATCTCTTGGAAATTCTCCTGCCACTCAATAGTAGCCTCATGAGAAACCAGCTTTCTATTGGGTTTCAAACGTAGATGCAGCTTCTTGCCAAAGACCGTGACATTGAAGTACAGGCACCTATCATCTGACTGAGTTGTTGGTGGATCAGGAATACTTCGGGCAAACCTCTGCCCAGGGTGCTTTAAGGTCATCCTACTTCCTGTTGCTGACACCACGTGGGAAATATATCGTCCTAGATTATCTGTACTGAATGGGACAACCACACCATATTCACTTAGCTTTCCAGAGAGGTGGTCTATGGGAATAAATAAGAGTTTTAGATGTTTTTAGGTATAAAGTGGCCTAAATGAGTGTTAGCAATGCTATTGGTTCTCAAGATCACATCTTCCTCTTTCTTCGACATTTGGATCACACATTTTTTACCACTAGCCCAATCTTTGCACCAAACACATTTACTTTGACGTACTTTAAAGGAACACATTGCTCTTGTTTGTGGGCAACATATTGGGCCTTATAAAACAGAACAGGGTTGTGTGCTGCAACGCATACACAAAAAACTGAACACTGCTGTTAAATATTGACCCTTGCCTGTATTCTAAGAAACATTTTACAGCTTTCCCAGCTGCATACTCTTATTACACTTTCCCCGCCAGGGGGAATGAGCAAAGCCTTGACTTGCAGCCTCATCTGCATGAAGCAAGTTTATTGACACCTGTCAAAACAAACTCACTTACATATTAATTTACTAGTCACAAAGAAAAAAAATGAATTGGATAGCCAATGCAGGAGTCCCAGCGTTACCATGGGCCTATGACTTGCAGAGTAATGATTCATTCCTCAATAAAGTAGATACATTCACCCAGGGCTCCCACTAAACTGACCAAGTCATAGGAATTAAATGGAAACCAGCAAGTATTTAAAATATAAAGTTAGAAATAGCAGCAAAGTCAATTCTTTAATAAAGTAAAAGTTTCCAAAGATATTTGGCCAAGGCAATAAAACAAAGTTTGATATTTCACATCTAGTAGCACAGTTAAACCATTCTGCTTGCTTTTACCATCTGTCAGCGTAGTACAAGGTGTGCTTATTCTGCATTTAACCATTTTGAAGATATCTGATGGATGAAATAAATCTGTACTTGAAAAAGTATAAAAATTGTAAAAATGTATTGTGTGAACTGTTCATTCATTGCATTAGTATAGCTATAGGGCTACACTGGTAAAGGCCAGGCAAAACTTTTAATGTAAAAATTGTAAAATCCTACCTTTAGAAATAAATGAATCCACAGTCAGACAGCAGAAAGATGTAAAAAAGCAAGACATAATCCCATAGATGTAAAGAAAATCCATTGGATAAAGCTTGCAGAGGAGTTTGTATAGTTTCCTAGGTAAGAAGAAGAAGCAGCTGAAATTACAGTATCCAGTAAATGTGGAGCTTGCTTGGCCTTTTTTCTTCTTAAGATGTTCTCTATTTTGATCAGCTAGAAGGACATTTGCAGATTCACACAGAGAGAGAAGGATCCTGCAGGATTTTCTCCAGCCAGCCAGGCGTTTAACAATCTGTTCTCCTCCTGTTGCAGCCCTGCAGATTGACAGATCAGGAGAGGCACACACTGGAGCGCTGGGGGAGAAACTTACAGCAGCTTTGATAGTGTCTTTTTGGACCCTTGTAAACTGTGCCTATCCAGGAGAAGCCCCATCCATTTAGGAAGGCAAAAGAAAGAAGGGAGGAGGAGAAAAAGAGAGTGGAAAAGGGAGGGAGGTCTGGATAGTCAGTGTGCATTGCAACTCCAGCCAGAGGATGCAAATACTGACATCATCTGTAACATTGTAGCACAGACACACCCTGGGTTCCCTCTGTCCCTCCTCTGGACAGAGGGGGTCTCCCAAATCTGTCACATGTGAGACTGTACTTTGCCGGAAAACTTGGAAGGGGGGAAGGGGGAGTAAAAACAGAAACAGCCTGCATGCATTACCTTGACTGTGAAGAATAGGGTCAGTGTTCCCAGTAGGAAAATGCTTCGGCACTTGAACAAAAATGTTACTTTATTCCCCACTTTTCTTCCAGGTGACTGATTTCTATTTCTCTTTGTATAAATGTTTTTCTGATCAACCCCCCGACAATTTCCCTAACTTCCAAAGTATTTAACACTTTTACTTTTCCTTCATTTTGCCTATGTCAATCCATCACATTTAAGCGGGTGGACTACAACTCAACAGTAATTGTGAGCCATGAAGTTTATTAAAGGGGTTGTGCAGGATTTGAGAAACATGGCTGTCTTCCTCCACAACAATAGTGCCACACTTGTGTCTGGTATTGCAGCTCAACTTAATTGAGGTTAATAGATCTGAGTTGCAGTTCCAGACATAACCTGTGGACAGGTATGCCACCGTTTATGGAAGAAAGTAGCCATGTTTTTCTAATCCTGTACACTCCCCTTTAATTCCCTAAAAAATAGTAGAAAGTACTGTTATTTGCCTTTGTAGCAGGGCTCCTAAGCAGCTACACAAGTTGTACGTTTGGTGTGTCTACCCTCTATCTATTGATCTGTGTATTGTAAGTTCATTGTATGAGATATAAATTTAGCTGCTCTAATTTTTACTTTAAAGGCAATATATTACAAATTGTATTTATTTGTTAAAACCAGATATTGAAATATCGCTTTTTATCTAGGGTTAAATTCACATTTGCGTCAGAGTCACCATCATAATGTCCTCCTAAAATTGGCGGACAAAAAAGTCCTGCGTGCACAACTTCTTCATCTGCTGCTTTCAGTTTTAAAACAATGTACACCGTTTGAAACTCTTAATTCTATTTTCTGTACATTATAATGGGTCTGCCCACTTGCATGAGCTTCTCCTCTGTTAACAGCATTTAGTGATATGTTTTACAGCAGTCTCATGGCCATAGGCAGCAATAGACAAGAACCCAAGTTATTGAGGTCCATGGGAAAGTTTTCTAGGAATACTCTGGGCAGGGAGGAAGAAAAGCTGTGACATCTATTGTCAGTATTGTCAGTAGTGGAAGCAATGATGGGTCAATGGAATTAACTATATAGGTGTTATCTTTTATTGTAATGTTTGTGATGGAAATGAGGTGACTGCTGCAAAAGAAACCCCCCTACAGACTTGGCAAGTGTCAGTCTATTTTACGCTTATTGATCAGAGTGAAAATTGAAGGATTTAGTACTTTAAATATAAAATTGAATAGTAAATCATTAATGGTATGGTAGTAGTAATATTCCTGCTTATTTCAAAGGATTAGGTTGCTGGCCAAAGAATGTATTAGTGGTTGCTTATATAGCCTGCAGACGTGAGTTCATGGACATGTTATTTTGAGGTCATGGCTGAAGAGTGACTTGAGTGATAACTTTGTACTGCCATGTAGGTCATGTAATATGCATGTCTGCAGTTTTCTTCTGCAGACTTTCTGCTTCAATAATACCTATAGGAAAACTGCCAGCGTTTACGCCACATGGGGCCCCGCCCTTAAAGAGACTTTCCAACAATCAAGACTTATAATGTCTGGAGTCCATGTTGATCATGTAAATGAGAGCCAATATTAGCCACCTAACAGAATGGACAGTGGTCACACATCCAAGAAGAAAGAGAATACACTGTGTTAGTCAGGCATTATTATGTAGTAGTATTGGTGTAAGCTTTTGGATCTGGTGGTTCATATGTCACTGCCTTTTACATATAAGCTACAATATAGCAGTACAAATATAGTAAATCGATAAGCCTTATAACTAGAGAGAGCCTTTCTTCTGAGTGGTGTTATTTTGTTTGTTTGCCTGGTTCTAAAGATATCATTGCAGTACTTTCAGCTACTGATATAAGTGTACTGACTTGTATTGTCTAGTGGTTGATCCCCCACTGTTTACAGTCATCGCTGTGGAGCAGTGGAGGGTTGCTCACCTTACAGTACATTTCTATCAGTAGTCGAAAGTAACTGTGCCAATATCTTTGGAACCAGGTTGGCTTCTCAAAAACATATTAAAGAACAGTGGTAGCAGCCTATTTGTATAAGAAAAAAACCCTCAGAAAGTCAGAGTACATGACAGGGCCTCTTTAAAGTAGGAGACTGATAAATTTCCAATTCAGTTTTCCTCTAAATACCAATTTATGAAGTATTTGCAGCCTACTTGTATGATCAGTGACGCTAGGTTCACCCCTGCGCTTGGTATCCGTCCGCATGCAAACAGTTTTAAGACAAAAACGCTTTGGTACAAAAAGGATTCCAAATGGTTACACAGCGGATACCCGAATCCGACTTTTTAGACGGTTAGTCAATGGGTGTCCGTTCAAAAAAACTGACCATTTTGTCAGTTTTTGTCTGTTTTTCACCAGTTTTTTTTTGTTGTTGTATTTTTTTTCCCTTCCTCATTTTGAGCATGCGCAGAGGGAAAAACGTATTACAAACTGATTGCTATCCGATTGTAATCCGCTTTCCATAGACCTCAATGTTAAAAAGAAACAGCTTGGTTGCTGTCCGTCTAATGTCCTTATTTTTTGAACGGAGAAAAAGTCTGACTTTTTTCTCCACTCAAAAGAGTGGATACTAGACGGAAATGCTCCAAACGCCCACCTGCGGGTGGTTTTTATAACCCATCAAAATCAATGGGTTTTAAAACGAACTGTTTGAAATCAGCATTTGAGGATTTTGAGACTGTTTCAAGAACTGATTTTGTGCGGAGAGCCAAACGCAGATGTGAACCCAGCCTGATGTAGCATTTTGTGTTTCTATTTTGAAGTACATGGAGGTATGCTGACAAAAATATGTAAGTGCTCAGGCTACAGAACTGCTTGTTAAACGTGTGGAGTCTTATTTACTTGAAATTCTTTTACTATCTCTAGTCTTCTAAGACAATGTGCATGTCAAGAAGGCATATCTTGAGACAAGTATCAATGACAAGTTGTCTGGATCCATTATCATTACCTATCTTTAGCTTGGAGGTTAAACCTTTGATGAAATGCAATCTGCAAAAAAACTAGTCATTTGATGTACAAAAAATACAGAACTGAAATATTTAAGCTTTTTTTTGTATTTAAAATGTTTGAGTTTTTATTTGTCTTCAGTTTAGCTCTATACTGTATATTTGAATTAAGGTTGTCCTACAATGGACATATATTACATATCCACAGTATAGGTGATGAATATACAGTCATATGAAAAAGTTTGGGCACCCCTATTAATCTTAATCATTTTTAGTTCTAAATATTTGGGTGTTTGCAACAGCCATTTCAATTTGATATATCTAATAACTGATGGACACAGTAATATTTCAGGATTGAAATGAGGTTTATTGTACTAACAGAAAATGTGCAATATGCATTAAACCAAAATTTGACCGGTGCAAAAGTATGGGCACCTCAACAGAAAAGTGACATTAATATTTAGTAGATCCTCCTTTTGCAAAAATAACAGCCTCTAGTCGCTTCCTGTAGCTTTTAATCAGTTCCTGGATCCTGGATGAAGGTATTTTTGACCATTCCTCTTTACAAAACAATTCCAGTTCAGTTAAGTTTGATGGTCGCCGAGCATGGACAGCCCGCTTCAAATTATCCCACAGATGTTCAATGATATTCAGGTCTGGGGACTGGGATGGCCATTCCAGAACATTGTAATTGTTCCTCTGCATGAATGCCTGAGTAGATTTGGAGCTGTGTTTTGGATCATTGTCTTGCTGAAATATCCATCCCCGGCGTAACTTCAAATTCGTCACTGATTCTTGTACATTATTCTCAAGAATCTACTGATACTGAGTTGAATCCATGCGACCCTCAACTTTAACAAGATTCCCGGTGCCGGCATTGGCCACACAGCCCCAAAGCATGATGGAACCTCCACCAAATTTTACAGTGGGTAGCAAGTGTTTTTCTTGGAATGCTGTGTTTTTTTGACACCCTGCATAACGCCTTCTTGTATGACCAAACAACTCAATCTTTGTTTCATCAGTCCACAGGACCTTCTTCCAAAATGAAGCTAACTTGTCCAAATGTGCTTTTGCATACCTCAGGCGACTCTGTTTGTGGCGTTCTTTCAGAAACGGCTTCTTTCGCATCACTCTCCCATACAGCTTCTCCTTGTGCAAAGTGTGCTGTATTGTTGACCGATGCACAGTGACACCATCTGCAGCAAGATGATGCTGCAGCTCTTTGGAGGTGGTCTGTGGATTGTCCTTGACTGTTTTCACCATTCTTCTTCTCTGCCTTTCTGATATTTTTCTTGGCCTGCCACTTCTGGGCTTAACAAGAACTTTCCCTGTGGTCTTCCATTTCCTTACTATGTTCCTCACAGTGGAAACTGACAGGTTAAATCTCTGAGACAACTTTTTGTATCCTTCCCCTGAACAACTATGTTGAACAATCTTTGTTTTCAGATCATTTGAGAGTTGTTTTGAGGAGCCCATGATGCCACTCTTCAGAGGAGATTCAAATAGGAGAACAACTTGCAATTGGCCAACTTAAATACCTTTTCTCATGATTGGATACACCTGGCTATGAAGTTCAAAGCTCAGTGAGGTTACAAAACCAATTTTGTGCTTCAGTAAGTCAGTAAAAAGTAGTTAGGAGTATTCAAATCAATAAAATGATAAGGGTACCCAAATTTTTGCACCGGTCAAATTTTGGTTTAATGCATATTGCACATTTTCTGTTAGTACAATAAACCTCATTTCAATCCTGAAATATGACTGTGTCCATCAGTTATTAGA
The DNA here is from genome assembly GCA_947044405.1 of Leptodactylus fallax. Lineage (NCBI taxonomy): Eukaryota > Metazoa > Chordata > Amphibia > Anura > Leptodactylidae > Leptodactylus > Leptodactylus fallax. The sequence continues at coordinate 2,003,796 of CAMRHE010000104.1, read as the reverse complement.
TATATCAAATTGAAATGGCTGTTGCAAACACCCAAATATTTAGAACTAAAAATGATTAAGATTAATAGGGGTGCCCAAACTTTTTCATATGACTGTATAATCTATAATATCCACTGATCACAAACACAGGTCCTACATCCCCCATTCCTTCTCAGAATGTGATTGTAGCGAGGGGTGTGAATGAAACATATGACCTACCACTTTGTTCAATGTCTATGGGCCTGATAGAAACAGTCTAGCACTTTGACTGTCTCTGTCAATCCCATAAAGTTGAATGGAGTGACATAGTAGATGAGGTTGGATGAAGACACAGGTCCATCAAGTCCAACGTATAACTCTACAGTGTTGATCCAGAGAAAGAAAAAAAAACAAAACAAAAAAACAAAACATGAGGCTTATGCCAACTACCCCATGTCAGTGGAAAAAAAATCCCTTCCAGACTCCAATCTGACAATGAGTATAAAAGCCTGGATCAACTTGGCTCATGCTCTACTGCTGTTCTATTAAAGTTTGCCTCCCTGCGCTCAATTAGAGAGGAGAGATAAGGGGTCTGGGTCCCCTGTTCTAGTAATCGCAGTCACAGGGATTAGGTTATAAATATATATTGTGTGACAGCTCTTTTAAGAATATGTGTCACAATAGGTGTAGCTATAAGGGGTACAGCAGTAGCAGGTAGCAGTTGCTACAATGCTCAAGACCCGGAGGGGGCCCCAAAGGACTCTCTGCCATATAAAATATACCACTATTCTAAATGGCACAAGTTAAGTAGAGGGGCCTATAACAGATTTTGCATTTGTGCCCTGGATCTTCAAGTTACACCTGTGGTCACAAAGCATGCATAACAGACACATGCTTATATATGAAGGGTCTATTTAGACTGGGCTCACATTTTATAAAACATACAGAAAAAAGATGACAAAATTGTCACTTCTTCAAGCCTTTATATATTGACCTCAATATTAGTCTTTGTTCATACTGCCAGGCTGCGATTGCCTGGTGTATGCGCAAGAATTCCTGTTGATAACAGTGACAGGAACCTAACTGAGGCGAGCCTAAAAACTTGCTGTGCTTGGGAATACCCTGCAGGAACTTGCAACCTCTTTTTTATAATCTATCGAAAGATTGAAGGACTCCCCTTAGCGGTTTGCTTTTTACTGAAGATTTCATAGGACAATATTGGTTAGGATACAACCCTAATGCACATATGTGGAAAACCAAGTCTCTTTGATTTCTAAGTATGAAGGCTGGGATTTTTAAGGGCAAATTTAAATTAAAGCAACTAAAAAAAAAATAAAAGAAAAAAAAAATACAGGACTGCACATCCCAGTCTTAGACGTTCTATGCTTCTCAACAAAATCTACAAAAATGAACATGAGGTTTTTGGTATATTATTTTGATCAAGTTGTATCAACCCTTAGCCACTTTATAGCCACCCCTGTGTAGTGGAATCCTAGTCTTTTTGGTGTGGCATGACATGATGACCACCATTGCAACACAGCTGCATGGCTCTGGGCCACCCCACAGAAACAGCAGATGCCATGCCGCACTGCACCATGTGAACAGATCTTAAATAAATAAAATGCAATTTATTGATTCACATAGAATGAGATTCGGTTTTGTTCCATTACATATGAAATAAGATATGGTAGATACCATATAAAGTATATTATGTCGGGCTTTTGTGATGAGTGTTTTCTTTAGACTTGTGAAATGAAGGTGTTCTCTTATTACAGTGTATTTTTTTTTTCACTGACATGACATTTTCAAGTGAGGACATTGCCACAGAAATGTAGTTACATCTGTATATTTGCTTTGGGCAAGCCTGTTTTTCTAAACTTTTGTCACCAATGTACATGTGTGTACTTTTCTAGGCAGTGTCATTTCAGAGAAACTGGCCAAGTACATTTGTCAATACGTCTGAGAGCATGACCTCATGCCTTGGGCCAGCTGGCTCTTGTTGGATATTTTTCAGTAACATGCACCTTCACACCATGACTTCATCTCAGCTGCCAGGTTAATCAAACACTAGCAACAAACATGTAATGCATCAGATATTCAGCTGGATGTTTATGTATTGCCTTTCATTCATCCCAATGAAAATGATGTAGTTCCAGCTGTTTTACCCTTCCTTATTTTAAAGTTACATAAGTCACACAGTTGTTTTGGTTAAAAGAGACAAGTGTCTATCAACTTCACAAACGTTCATAAACTTACACACATCACCCCCAGTGTCATCAGAGACACAAGCAAACTGGCGTAGGCTGGGGTGGACACAGACAGCTAAAGGCCCCTGTGCAATAACAGTTATAGGCCCCTTGTTTTCTAATATCTCAGCATAAAGCACCCCCTTATATCTGTCTTAAATCCACCAGTAATTCTAGCCATGAAGTACATTAGCTTAACCACTTACCCACAATTTAATTATTTAATTTAATAATCTAATAGCTGAAAGCAGTGTTTAAGGTGATAGGGCCCCCAACCTACTGGGCCCCCCTGCATCTGTGCAGGTTGCATCATCAGTACTGTGCACCTAATGCAACCTTCATCATATGGCCCTTGGGCCTGTCTGCATCCTGTAGTCTGCATCCTGTAGTGAACCACATGGCCTCTTTTTCTGTGATGTGATTTATAATGTCCTTTTATGTAAAATTGTTTGCTACATCTCAATATAAATAAAATAAATGCTTATTTTATCAATGCATGCTGTAGACCAGCCGTTCATGAATGTATAATCTTGCATCTGCCCATGAGACAGTATTTGCTACTTTTTGGGTTGGAGTTTTGTTTTTTCATTACTTATTTTGCATCCTAATAAGCATTACATTTCTAAATTCAGATATGACTTTTATAACAAATTACCAAAAATTCCAGAATAAAGGGGAACATAATGCAATGTTAATCGGAGTGTTTCTTCAGTTCCTGTACGTATTGACCCATGGGTAATGAAAGCTATTACTTAATGCCAAAATAATCACATTTTTAAGGCACAACGCTCACAAATAAGGGTGGTGGTGCAATGTTTGCTTCCCAGAGACAATTTCGAAAGCTATATGACACTTGATCGTTTTCTCTGAGGAATTTATCCATGTCAGGGCTCACGAATGTGCTTAACAGCCCTGGCAAACGTCTTCTATCATAAAAGTGACCAAGCCCCATAATTTGTTTTCTTTGAGTTAGCCTTATGTAAATTTAAGTGGTAATGGCATGACATGTTTTAGATTTTGTAATTTACTTCCATGAAAGTGTTTATATAGCTCTTACCTAAAAAAAAAAAAATGTAGGACTGTAAAACAGAATAGGAATCCAGAGTCCTCTGTGTTAATGGAGTGGTAATGTACTGCTCCATTCATTGTTGTCTGCTATCTCCATCATAGAAGTGAATGGAGTAGTGGTCATGCATGCACTAGATTCATACAGAACACTTCTGATTATTGAGAGTCCCAGCAGTCAGACCCCTTGTAAACTTACATTTATCACCTATCCTGTGGATAACTGACATTTTTTTCATGGGAAAACACCTTTAAAAGGCACAATCACTTTGCAGAGGGCATTGGAAAAAAATCACTAGCCAAACCCTCACTTCAAAGCAATCTGTAATAGGTATTGGGGAGATTTATTATGTATTGTATGCTAGTCTTCTGACGTACAAGACATGAAAAAGTGGAAAACTTTTTTTTTTTTTTACTTATAGTGCAAGTATATTCTGCAGCGCTTTACAAATATTGTCCCAAATAAGGTTCACAATCTAAATTCCCTATCAGTATATCTTTTGAGTGTGGATTGAAACCTATGCAAACATGGAGAGAAAATACAGACTCCATACAGTGTTGTCCTTGTCTGGATTCAAACCCAAGACTGCAGCACTACTTGAGAACAGGGCGCCTACCCATAAATGAGGCATATCCTCTACCAGAGCAGCAGCTCTTTTACAAGCTTTTCTCCTTGAGTACAAAAGGATTGAGCATGTTAAAATCCAACATACTCACAACCATCCCCCCCCCCCCACATCTACTATAGGAGAAGAATTGGGAGGTCCCCTTACATATTAAATTGTCAGATGGTCCTGCCAAAATTGGTGGGTTCAGGGCTCAGGCAATATAAATCTTGTATGGCCAGACTTTATATTAAGAAAACTCTTTTTAGGCAATAATGACAATCTTTAATTTTTCTTTAAGGCGGGACTTTATTTGAAGACTAGATAATGGTTTAATAGGTCTTTATCGGTGGATAACCGTGTCATGTACTCTGTTTCTCATACATTGTCTAGTCTAGTGGATTATCTAATATGTATGGCCAGCTTCAAGGTACATACAGGCATGGACTGTAAGGCTGCAAAGTATTTTAAATTCTTAGCCATTGCCCTCTAGATGTGTCACACTACAGGCTATCCTAAAGCAATTCTTTGAAATATCACTTGTTACATAATACTTCAAGATTTTATATTATTTCACATCTGATATTTTGATAGAAAAGGAATGCTCAGAGGAATGATACAGGCGGTATTTCATCTTTTAGATGTGTGCAAGTGGGTACTGTCTACTATCAGCCTGTTGATATACTACTGTAAATAAGATTTCTATCATACTAACCAGACTGACAAGGGGGGCAAGTAATATCACCCACAATTCTTTAGTTGTGATTAGGTTGTAGAGATTAGTCACTTATTGCTCAGTGTTTAGCATTAATCTTCCAATGCAATGAATCTAATGCAGTAGAGTCTGAAGGATTTGTGAGGAGCTTATAGCCACAGAAAACTATTGAATCACACTATGCTTTATCACAAATGTATTTTTATGCTGACTCTAGATGTTAATCTTATTTACTGAAATAAACCTTTGAGACTATCTTCTATTAACAAAATAATATTTATCTCAGGTCCCGCAAAATCTAAGGAGTCTCTACTGGATAAAAACACAAGAATGCAATGATGCATCTCACGTAAAAAATTTTATAAAACATTATTTGCATAGTTAATAAAATTTTAGTTGATAATATCAGCAACATTTAAGTCCTGCCCTGGGTGCACCCTAAACCATCTGGGAGTTGCCATCTTTGGGCAATGCATCCCCTTTTCAAATAAGGACTGATCTGATTTGCCAGGATTGTGCCTGAAATTTTTTTTTGACAAGCCCATCAAATTGAGAATCGTTGGAAAGTATGAATTGGTGAAGGGAATTACCATGTATAAAAATCTTTAATATATTTTTGATATGGTTTTAAAGGATACCTGAGTTTTTATAAAAACTTGAAATGTGTGCAGTCTTTTGCTAGGCAGTTTCTTCTATGATGGTATAAGCCTTCATACATGGTTTCCTATCAATTTTTCGGCTGGTAATATCTCCGTTATGGCTGCAGGATATTTTGCACTTGTTGCGGAGGCTGTGGGCATGAACAATAAGAAGTAGTCTGCCTCCCTTCCCTATCCATTACTGATGCTACTGATTTTGTTATATGTAATTCTGCCAGGAGTAACTGTACAATAGCAAACAAATAGCTGAGAAAAGCCTAAGTGACCATAATATAGGAAATTCAGGAACATTGACTTGCAAATACAGAGCAAATAAACATAGACAAGCAGCTAAAACACAGGGAAAAAACAATCTATGAGCACAGTCAGGAATGCTGCTTGTTGTCTGTCAATAATATTCCATCTGTAAAAACACAAACAGCCAGGAGTAAATCCAAGTACATAGAAGACTTTTTTCTTACATTGTAACCTGTGAGATCTGCACAATGTTCAGACCTTTGTACAAAGCAACAGTTTGCAGGTGTTTGTGGAGGCTGTGAGGAGAATCAACCACTCACCTTCACTGTGTGAAGACGGAATAGAACCTCCCCCTTCCACTCAATGTGATCCCATATTTCTTATATAATATCTATGGACAGAGCTTGGCTAGCAACATGGAGTGAACTGCGAATTAGCTAAAAGGGAGACACCTAGTGGCAGGAATTTTGAAAATTTTTAAAGTGCATTACATTTTAGTCCAAAATCACATGCTGTAGGAAATGAGAATAAGTTGTCTGAAAAGTTAGTGACCAGTTGAGGGTGCATGACAGAACCTTGTTGTAAGAATCCAAACTGAAATAATGTATCCTCAATTTCCTCATCTTTCAATTTTCCTTGAAAGAAAAAGTGTAGCCTGTGTCATTGCTTTCTGTATTACAGAGGTTCATATCCTCTTCTAGAAGAGTTGCACTAAGGGAGAATGGGGCCCTCACAGAGGCACAATATGGTGCCACATGGATTTTTCATGGGTTTGTAATTTGGACAGTATCTGCTTTGCCTTTTTTTTGCATTTTAGTTTTTTTTTTTCTCTTGATAACACTGACGTTTTGGTAGCTGAAACTTATGTTTTGCTTAAGGGTAAAATTCTTAAATACAACAGACAAAAATGCTAAACTTTAGCTCAGTTTTTCAACTTCCAAATATATCTCGGAAATATGTCCAATATTTCAAGCGTACACATATCTGGCAGTTTTATTTTATGCTTTTTGCTTAGGAAATATCTTATTACAATTTAAAAACATCAATAGCACTAAGCTAGTGAGCAGAACTACTGGCTTGGGATGCATTGATCTAAGGACCTTAAATAACCTGCTGCCATCACACATTGTATTTTACTATTATATCAGGATCCATAAAGTTTATTTATCTCTGAGTGTATGTGGTAGCATTGTTTATATGACTATACACAGCGTGGATCATATCTCTATTATGGAATGCCTCCCTTTCATCTATTTGTGGGATATGGTGAACAGATGGATGTTATGGGTTAGAACCATGTGGCTGTATCCATATGAACTAAGTTGTCAAGGATCAGATTTTCATTGTTTTTAAGGGAGAAAATTAGGGTCTGCTTCCAGTTATATTTTACAGTAGAGGAGCATGGTTGTACGTGTGTGTGTGTGTGTGTGTGTGTGTGTGCGTGTATATATATATATACAGTACAGACCAAAAGTTTGGACACACCTTCTCATTCCAAGAGTTTTCTGTATTTTCATAACTATAAAAATTGTAGATTCACACTGAAGGCATCAAAACTATGAATTAACACATGTGGAATTATATACTTAACAAAAAAGTGTGAAACAACTGAAAATATGTCTTATATTCTAGGTTCTTCAAAGTAGCCACCTTTTGCTTTGATTACTGCTTTCCACACTCTTGGCATTCTCTTGATGAGCTTCAAGAGGTAGTCACCTGAAATGGTCTTCCAACAGTCTTGAAGGAGTTCCCAGAGATGCTTAGCACTTGTTGGCCCTTTTGCCTTCACTCTGCGGTCCAGCTCACCCCAAACCATCTCGATTGGGTTCAGGTCTGGTGACTGTGGAGGACAGGTCATCTGGCGTAGCACCCCATCACTCTCCTTCTTGGCCAAATAGCCCTTACACAGTCTGGAGGTGTGTTTGGGGTCATTGTCCTGTTGAAAAATAAATGATGGTCCAACTAAACGCAAACCGGATGGAATAGCATGCTGCTGCAAGATGCTGTGGTAACCATGCTGGTTCAGTATTCCTTCAATTTTGAATAAATCCCCAACAGTGTCACCAGAAAAGCACCCCCACACCATCACACCTCCTCCTCCATGCTTCACGGTGGGAACCAGGCATGTAGAGTCCATTCGTTCACCTTTTCTGCATCGCACAAAGACACAGTGGTTGGAACCAAAGATCTCAAATTTAGACTCATCAGAGCAAAGCACAGATTTCCACAGGTCTAATGTCCATTCCTTGTGTTCTTTAACCCAAACAAGTCTCTTCTGCTTGTTGCCTGTCCTTAGCAGTGGTTTCCTAGCAGCTATTTTACCATGAAGGCCTGCTGCACACAGTCTCCTCTTAACAGTTGTTGTAGAGATGTGTCTGCTGCTAGAACTCTGTGTGGCATTGACCTGGTCTCTAATCTGAGCTGCTGTTAACCTGCGATTTCTGAGGCTGGTGACTCGGATGAACTTATCCTCCGCAGCAGAGGTGACTCTTGGTCTTCCTTTCCTGGGGCGGTCCTCATGTGAGCCAGTTTCTTTGTAGCGCTTGATGGTTTTGGCCACTGCACTTGGGGACACTTTCAAAGTTTTCCCAATTTTTCGGACTGACTGACCTTCATTTCTTAAAGTAATGATGGCCACTCGTTTTTCTTTACTTAGCTGCTTTTTTCTTGCCATAATACAAATTCTAACATTCCATTCAGTAGGACTATCAGCTGTGTATCCACCTGACTGCTGAACAACACAACTGATGGTCCCAACCCCATTTATAAGGCAAGAAATCCCACTTATTAAACCTGACAGGGCACACCTGTGAAGTGAAAACCATTTCAGGTGACTACCTCTTGAAGCTCATCAAGAGAATGCCAAGAGTGTGCAAAGCAGTAATCAAAGCAAAAGGTGGCTACTTTGAAGAACCTAGAATATAAGACATATTTTCAGTTGTTTCACACTTTTTTGTTAAGCATATAATTGCACATGTGTTAATCCATAGTTTTGATGCCTTCAGTGTGAATCTACAATTTTTATAGTCATGAAAATACAGAAAACTCTTGGAATGAGAAGGTGTGTCCAAACTTTTGGTCTGTACTGTATATATATATATAAAATTTTTTTTTTTTTTTTTTTACCATTGTATAATGTGTCTAACCTCCATATGAGTTATAATGCATGTGAAATGTTCCAGAGAACTTGTCCAACTAGACAACCCTGTTTAGCAATACGGACACAACAGTATCCCCTACTTGGGACCCCCTTATATTAACCAAGGTAGCAACCCATTGCGAAGAGTGACCACCACTTTGGTACAACCACCACTAATTCCTTCAATTCAGTCAAGGGCAGGCATACCATTGGTGCAACTTGTGCAGGTACACTGGTGCCCAGTAGGTCAATGGGCCCTATCACATTGCGCTAATAAACTAATAATTATTGGTGGATTATTAGAGAGATGTGAGGGAGGTGCTCTATGCAGAAATATTGGAAACAAGGAGCTGATAACTGAAAACTGCTGTTCTTAGACGGTTGTCTGTGTCCTTGCTCACAACCACTAGTCAAGCATACAAATGGATTTTCCTAACAGTGACATGAATTTCTTAAAAATATCTAAATTTCAATTGTAAGACCCAAGAATTGCAGTAGATTCATTTTAAATCTGATGATCGAGAGATCTCAAAGTATGATAGTGGGTCAAGTCTGAAACTTTTAGAAAATCAGGGTTAAATTTGATTGAATCCAAATCAATTCACTCAATTCTTCTGGTGATCTGGTTTAAGTATTGTACAGAGTTTGTTGCCTTATTGATTACTACATGTTGCGGCCCAGAACTGGCACCATTTATTGGATGAAGGTGTGCCATTCAATGTAGCAACACGTAATAACCAGTATATGAGTTAACCTCATCACTTTGCTTCATGTATCTATATCCAGTGCCAAAGGTAATCTGCATATTTTTATTTACAAGCCCTACTTGTGGGAAAGTCCCTTTAAGCTCATGCAAATCAGTAATATTTCTGCAACCACACATCTGGATTTCTTGGGTGAAACAGAAATGTGCAGGCGCAGAGCATCATTATCACAGATCTAAGAATGTAAACATGTTTGACTATGATGGTGGTGATTCTCCAAAATAGGAACTGCTGTCAATGAGAATAAGATGTATGTAAATACTGCAGAAGTCTATGCACGACAAAGTCATTATTCCATACAAGGTTATGGTAGGATATACAAAATATTTCACACATCCCATATAAAAAGTAATAATTTCTCTAAAATGGGATCAAATCTATTGCAAAAAAGTGACACACAGGTGACAATGACAAATACTCATGTACATCCATTTACACACCTATTGTTCAAGAGTGAGGTGGCTATATTATATTATACACAGGCAAAGTTTGTATCTCGCCACTGGAGGTATAAGAAAATAAATAATTATACCCACCCACAGTGCACCAACTGCCTCATATGCATAAGACTTGTTTTTCTCCAAATCTACTAAAAAGTGACAACCATAACAAACAGGGGCGTAACTTGAGGAGGTGCAGAGGGTAGTAATAGCTCATGGGATCGTCATCTCTTCGTCAATATGGTTGGCACATCAGAAACTTCTAATAAATTCTCACTCCACATAGTGAATATGTTTCAAAACTGACCTCAGCCAGATTTATTCTTCAGTTTTTTTCCCAAACTGCATGTACATCACAGTACAAAATACATCCTGTCCCTCACTATGAGACCCTGGGCCTACTATCTAGTATCTCCACAAACACAGTGGTTCTGGCTCCCACAGGCCCTGTCACAGCCAGTCTTCCCCAAACAGGGAGCATTATGGGTTGACTTCTTATTTGTAGAGCCTCAACCTGGCTGCAAATTAACCTAATTAACAACCCACTTGTCTGCAAACCAAATAAAACACCAAACTTTCCAAAAACTTTTCTCTTCCACCCAGCTTTCCCAGGGTGATATAAACATTTTTCTGCATCTCCAGAGGCACAAACATGCTACTCCATCAGACACACTGTGACACACTGTATTGTGCCCTGTAATGCAATGGTAGCGCTTGAATATACTTGGGGGAAAGTGGTAGACTCCCTTTAACATTGTATGCTCAAACCAATATGAAGCAGTTATTTGCAGTCTGACAGGGAGCATGGCTGCTGCCATTAGAAAATGTTGTCATGAAGAGGGGTACTTGGTCTGCAAGGATGTTTAGTACACACATTCAGCTGACAATTATTCCTCCCAAGTTCCCATATACATGCATGATTAGCACATCAGAGCATATGTATGTTTTCAATAAAGAGGTGGGAATAAACTGCAGTTCTAAATTATCTGCTGCTGGAATAAAATATCATGCATGTTAAAATCCAACCTGAACCCTGAACTTTCTGTTGAGGGAGAGCTTGGAGACCCCCCCCCCCCCCCCCAACTAATGTGTAAGTGCAACTTAAATGTATGTATTTTGTTGGTAAAAACATACTCCATGTGGGTTGTAGTTTTTCAGATCCTCACTGTGCCGAATACTATGCATGTTGTGCATTTTTATTCTGGATTTTTGCTGCAGATTTAACCCATTGTGATGTGGAATTTTAAATCTGCAGTAATGTCCCCAAAAACATTATGCTGAATATTCTAAGAGTACCTTTCATCACCTTTACCAACTCCAGATTTTTCCATCCTTCAATAGGTTTTGCTTCACTGATTTCATAGCAACTAGAACGCTAGCCCTCGATACCAAGCCTTCATTTCGTTAGTTTCTGTGCCCAATATGCTAATTCGGCTCTATACTGTCAGGTGGGTGGTCAAGGGCTGTATGCTATAGCTGAGGACAACCCATCTGACAGTAAATAGACTAATTAGAATATTGGATACTAATTGCACAGGAATGGTGTGGGCTAGAACAAAAATTCCAGTGCAATTATCATTGGAGCAGCACCTACTAAAGAGCTTGAGTTTGTTTGGATGATTCACAACGTAGCGAAATGCAGCTATTTAAAAAAAAAAATTAATTGCGGGATTTTTTTTGCAGCCCCTCTCATTGTGTTTCTACTGCATTTTTCTCTTCCCCTATTAAATCTATTAGGGATAATGCGAGCTATCCTGGAGCTAAAATTAACATGTTGTATTTTTCAAAAATGTACACATTTTTGAAAGAGCAGCTCCTCTGCAGTTCTTTTTTCCACAATGTATGGATGAGATTGGTGAAATCTCATTCACTTTGCTGGTACTGCAAAACGCAGCGTTTTTGCAGCATTGGGCCTTAGCCTAAAAGCGCTTTCTATTCCATGGCCTCTTTATTTTGTGACTAGTATGTCATGGTTGCCTCCACCTTCTCCAGAAGTTATCAATATTGTATTATGTGCAGTCTAATGAAGTCATATTTTTTCAGCAGTGCTCTGTTCTTTTGTGGACAGGACCAATACAGCTCAGCTATAAGTTATTAAATATACAGTACACAACTGAGAAAAAGAGCTACTTATATCAAGCAGATAGACAGTGTGACCTGGTTATAGGTAGAGATGAGCGAATCGAAGCTGATGAAGTAGAATTCAATCCGAATTTCAGGAAATCTTCGATTCGCATCGAATCCGGATTTCCTCACACTTCGATGTATTGAATTGCATTTTTTCCTAAAATGGCTGCTGCACTTGTTAGGACATGGGGCAAGGAACTCTGGGAACATGGGATCAACCATAATACTATGAGTGCAGCCAATCAGCAGCAAGCCAGCCCTGTGATGTCACAGCCCTATAAATACCCTCTGCCATTTTAGATTCAGCCATTTTACAGTGTACTTAGTGCAGGGAGAGACATCAGCAGGTGCTAGGGAAAGTGGTAGAAAACACTTGAAAACTCAATCGAAGTTCAGGGAAAGAGCATTAGAAGTGTAGGGAAAGGATAGGGAGGAATTTATACAAGAGTATTGAAGCAGAACAGGGTTCATTTGGGGTGTTTGTAGCCTGGGTAATAGGAACAATCCTATTGCACCTTGCTGCACTGACTTCTCAGTTATCTGTTATAATGCCTTTTCTGGGCGTTTACGAGTGGGGAAAAACTAAAGGGCTTATTCGTCGTTGTGTGTTGAAGCTAGAAAATTACAGGCCTTTTTGTTGCACAGTAGTGGCAAAAAAAAAGGATTGTTATCCATTAATTTCCACAGTTATCTGTTATAACACCTTTTCAAGGTGTTTATTAGTGGTGAAAAAAATAAGGGGCTTATTAGCCGTTGTGTGTTGAAGGGAGAAAATTACAGGACTTTTTGCCCTGTATTATTTTCCTTTTCATTTACTTATTTGATGTAACAGTATGTCAGACAGAGAAGCAGCAGGCCCTGCACAGGGGAGGGGCACAGGCCTAAAGGTTTCTGGCGAAGACACAGGTTGCAGCAGAGGAAGGGGGCATGGCAGGGGTCACTTACAGAGGCCTGAGCTCCCAGTGTCAGCTAGCGGTCGTGTCTTGATCAGCAACCCATCGGTTCTAGACTTCCTCAGCTTGCCACTGTCCTTTTCTGTTCTCTCAGCCAGAAAAGTACTCTATGCTGTGGGCTCAGATCCACTATACAGTGAGCACCAGCTACTAGAGAGCAGTCAGCAGGTACTGCCCAGCCAAGATCTGGAGGAGACATCCGCCGCTTCCTCCGGTAGGCGGGCAAGTAGTGATGAGGAGAGTGGCGTGGGAGCTGGTGTTGCGAGCAGTCAGGCTCCTGGCTCAGAGGCCGTTGAGGAGGACATCAGTGATGATGATGTAGCCCAGGGGTAGGCAACCTTCGGTACTCCAGCTATTGTAAAACTACAACTCCCAGCATGCGTACTTGCTCTGCTGTTCTTGGAAGTTCCATGGAAGTAAATGGAGCATGTTGGCAGTCGTAGTTTCACAGAAGCTGGAGTGCCGAAGGTTGCTGACCCTTGATGTAGCCGATCACGATTGGGAGCCGTGTGACGAAGGGGCTTCATCATCATCAGGAGAAGAGGGTGGCAGCTTGCGCATGAGGCAGTGGCGGAGCCAGCAAGTCGGTAGCGTGGCCAGGAGTCAGCAGGGCGGCATCAGTGGGAGGTCAGGAGCCAAACGTGCTCAGAGTAGACCACACGCTTCGCAGGAGCCTACCTGCCCAGAAAGCATTGGTGTAGGGGTTGTTCACGGAGTCAGTGGCGGTAGCAGTCAGTCAGTGTGGAGTGTTCTGGGTAAAATCATCTACTCGTCGGTGTGGCAGTTTTTTATTAAGCCGCCGGGGAGTTGAACATGGCCATATGTCGAATCTGTGGGTAGAAAGTGAAGCGTGCCCAGGGTGCCAATGTTGGCACCACAGCCCTGCGTCAACATATGCAGCGTCACCATAAAGAGGCCTGGGAGAACCGTGGCTCCAATGAGGTGGTCCATCTTGACGCAGCAACCGCTGCAGCACCCAGGTGCACACATCCCATGTAAGGCAGTCAAGGCACCACCACCTCAGCCGAAGGAAGCTGTGTGTCCTTCCCATCATCTGTTGGTCTTGATGCTCCTGCTCCTCCTCCTCCTAGGCCGGTCAGGGGACTGGAGATGTGGCGCCTACATCTCATGGCCACATGATCCCTGTGGGGAATTGAACTGGAGGAGGAGGAGTAGGACATTGGAGCACAAGCAATGTGTAGCAAAGTGGGTGGTTTTTCTACACAGGTGACAGGAGGAGCAGGAGCAGATGGAAGAGCAAGAGGGAGATGAGAAGGATAAGGCAGATGACCCAGACACACTGTGGCAGTATGCAGTGGAGATGGATGCAGGGAGTTGCTTCGAGTCACAAACTGCCAGATGCAGGTCCACTTTGCTTGCGTAGTGACAGCCGAATTGTCACTATTCGGCAGAGGGATGACTACTGGCTCTCCACTATGTTAGACCCTCGCTACAGGTCAAAAATGGGGGCTTTTTTTTTTTTTTTTTTTTTTTTTTACACCCGCTGAGAAGAAGGACAAACTGAACTACTATAGAGACATCCTATGTAGTCAGTTGGCTGGTGCCTATCAGCGCCATCGTCCATCCTCTTGCAGGTTTGACATGGGCGCTCACCTTGCACTGCCATGGCTGCTGTGGGGGGTCAGGAGCAGTATCAGCTATATCACCCACTTGGGTTATTAAATATATAAAATTTAAAAAGCTCGGTTCGTATTATCCTATGACCCAGTCCTCTGACGGTGTGTGAGTGGGAGGTAAAGAAGGTTGGTTGCAGGTGTGCCAAACGGCTTGGCAAGGTGAGATCCTTCATACCCTGCCACTCTGTGGCCTACTCATGCTGCTGCCACCGGGTCACTCTATGGCCTACACATGCTGCTGCCAACTCCACATTATGTCCCCTTGCCACTTTGTGGTCTCCTCATGCTGCTGCCAACTCCACATTGTCACCTTGCAACTCTGTGGCCTCCTCATGCTGCTGCCACCAGGTCACTCTATGGCCTACTCATGCTGCTGCCATTGGGTCACTCTATGGCCTCCTCATGTGGCTGCCAAGTCCACATTATGCCGCCTTGCCACTCTGTGGCCTACTCATGCAGCTGATACCTCCACATTATATCACCTTGCCACTCAGTAATCATCTATGTGGAATCAGCAGCAGACAGTGTAAAAGGAGTGCGCTCTTTCACTCTACAGTAGGATCTTAGGCCTCTGCATGGTTCTTTATACCTAGCACTAACGTCGACCTGTAAGCCTAAGTTCACACTTGAGGTATTTGGCCAGTTACGGGGCCAAAACTGACCATCTAATTGAAGTGTGCAGTGGTTCCCAGAGCGATGCCTGTCACGTGCATGTCATACTGACTTACAGTATTGTTTCACTACCACAGCAGACTGCCTATGCATGTTACTGCAAGGCACAGTGTTCTACACCACTACAGGCTCTCTGCAGCCAGGAAATAGCTGTTTTTTAATGCAATTCGCCACAACTTTATCTATATATATCTTATATATATAAAAATGGGTTTCTGTCTGTCTGTTCGTCTGTTCTTTATGCGCGACCAAATGACTGGACCGATCTTCAACAAATTTGGCACACAGGTACACCAGGTGTTCGGGAAGGTTTTAGACCAGGTTTTAGGTCTCAGCTCTCTAGGATGTACCGTTCCTGAGATACAGTATTCTCAAAAAATGACCTGCATTAGCCAATAGAAGCCTGCAAGTCTTTCACTCATATTCCAACTGCCATACACATGGTCACATGTCCCTTATCAGCTAATAGAAGCTCGCAGGCGCTTAGTCTCCACATACACACAGCTTTACTACAGGTTTCCACAACAACCTAGCCATTTGTCTTCACTGCTGTAGGTCAGCCTTAAAAGGCGCAGGGAGCTGTGAATGACACTGTTACACAAGGTCACATACATACAGCTTTACTCCAGGTTTCCATAGCAACCAATCACAGGTTTTTCACTGATATCCAAACAGACACATGATCACATAACGCTTATGGACCAATGGAAACTCGCTGGTTCTTCAGTCTTGATATACACACAGCTTTACACCAGGTTTCCATAGCAACCAAGCTATTTATTATTATTTGTATTAGTCAATAGCAGTTCGCAGGTCCTTAAATATTCAGTCGTTTGACGTGTATCAGCCAATATAACTTCACATTTAATTTACCAGGTTTCCATAACAACACAGCCATAAATAGACTGTACCTATACTAGACTGCCATACTGGATGTTAGCATTCTTATAAGTTGAAACGTATTTAAACTACACACAAACGACATATAAAAAAATAGACCAGTGACAATTGTTATGGGGCCACTACACAAACAAAAAATTAAATATACCCGTGCAAAGCCAGGTCCTTCTGCTAGTATATATATGTCATGTGTAACATTAGATTCATGATATCATCCAGCAATAAATATCAGTTCATTTAACACGACCTTTCCACGAGAAATCTTTACTTCATGTGTTTTTTTCCACAAGCTACACATTGGTTTCCCACACTCCTCACCACTGAACATCTGGATCATGAAGTAGTACATGAAAAAATGCTGTGGGAATATGAGCATTGCATGCAGTGTACTCTGCAGCTGACCTGGGGTGAATGTAGTAGAACATTGTGAAAGTAATAGAATTTACCTTATCACAATTGTTGTGGCTGGCTTAGATATGGTGCAAAGAAGAAAATAATGGTGACAATTCTTATGTTCAACAGTCAATTTATGAGGTTATTTGATAAATACTGTATTATCTTAAAGTAAATATTTTCTATTTGAACAATGTTAGAAGGATTCCTACACATTGCTTTGGCTAATAGATGACGGTTCTTAATAGGGTGTGTGAAAATGGGTTTTCTAAGCTGGACAACCCTTTTCCAAGCACACAACATGTGTTATGCCTAGTGCAGGGCCTAAGTTGGGTGGGCGGGTTCACCCTCAGTTCATCACTGTAGCAATCGGGCTGTTCAGGAGCCCAGTGCTTCATAACGGACTATGATGCAGTGGCTCCTATGCACATGGCAGAGTTCAGTCTGGGTTCTACCATCCACACATGGACTGTCACTCGTGTTCAAGGGCCCTTACAAAAGTCCAAAATGCAAAAAATCATTTCAGGTTCCGAATGCTGACACCCATGACTTTCTGTTTCAATGTTTGAATCTGTATAAGACATGTTTTTATACGGCATAAGATATAATTTTTAATTTATACCACTTTGGGGAATGTCTGACATTTTGATCACTTTTTAATCAATTTTTTGGGGAAGACAAAATGGTGAAAAAGCGGTGATTTATCCACTTTGATTATTTTTATGGGTAAATAAGGGGGGTGATTTGAATTTTTTTTTTTTTATTTATTTATTTTTTTTTTAGCCCTCCTAGGGGCAAGCCTCAATAGTTATATTATTATGAAAGGCCTGGGAGCCTTCAGAAGCCTCCCAAATGTCATAGTAATCAGATGGCCCCTGCAATCTTGCTGCATGGGAGCTGTACCAGGTACAACAAACGTGGCTCAGAGCCCACAAAAACAATTACCGTATTTTTCAGACTATAAGACACACCTAGGTTTTAGAGGCGGAAAACGGGGAAAAAAAAAATTTTGAAGCAAAAAATGTGGTAAAATATTTAACAACATAAATAACATATGGAAGTTGTAGTTTTGCAACAGCTGCAAGGCCACATTGACAGGTGGCCCTGAAGTGTAATTCTTCTATGTTAATATTAACCCCTTCCTGCTTTTTTGCAATTTTCGTTTCCGACTCCCTACCTTCCAAACCCCATAACTTTTTTATTTTTCCGTTCTCAGAGCCGTATGAGGGCTTAATGTTTGTGGGACAAATTGTATATCATAATAGTACCATTTATTATTCTGTACAATGTACTGGGAAGCCGGAAAAAAAATTCAGAATGGGGTGGCATTGGAGAAAAAGAGCATTTGTGGGACTTTCTTACGGGCTTAATTTTTACGGCCTTTGCTCTGCAACCAAAATGACATGTCACCTGCATTCTATGTTTTGGTTCGATTCCATCGATACCAAATTTATATAGTTATTTACATTTTAACTCCTTAAAAATCCAAAACTTTGCAATAAAGTTGCCATATTCTAACACCCGCAACTTTTTTATATTTCTGTGTACGGGGATTCACGGAGTTCACTGTACGGGAAAAATATTTTAATAAGTTTGTAGACCTGGCGTTTTTGGACACAGGGATATCTAACGTGTATGTGTTTCACAGTATTATTTTAGTTTTATACGTATTCTAGGGAAAGGGGGGTGATTTGAACTTTTTTTTTTTTACATTAACACTTTTTTTTTTTTTTTTTTAAACTTGCAATTGTGCCATAGACTGCAATAGAACTGTATTGCAGTCTATGGTAGATTCACTACATTACTAGACCAGCCTCAATAGTAATATTCCTATGACAAGCCTGGTTGCCTATAGAGGAAAAGGTCGGCTCCCGCGATCTGGCCGCATGGGAGCCGGCCTGCAACTTGAAAGGTACAAGGCCAGTGGGGACCAGCCCAAAGGGCAGTTTTTACAATTTTTTTTTTTTTGGGGGGGGGGGGCTTTGGGGTTGTAATGCTCATGATCAGAGAGGACTCTGATCATGGGCATTAGCTCCAGGCCTCCGTTGTACATTACAACGGAGACCCTGTAGCTATGGCGGCCGCCATCATCTTTACAGACCCGGCATCTGCCGTGATCGTACGGAGTATGTCGGGAGAGGTTCATCGGGATACCCGCTTCTCGCAGCCCAGGGCCCGCAGCATCACCCCACTACTGCCGCTTCTGACATCGGTGACCCCTCTCTGTCGTCCCCCCTTCCTACATTCAGACTATACAACACACACCCCCATTTTCCACCCACATCTGTGGGGAAAAAAATTGTGTCTTAGTCCAAAAAAATATGGTAATTCCTGCAAGCAGAGAGGGCAATACCATCAGATTTCTGCTTCTGAGCAGGTACCATAATTAAAGACTGGGTTAAAAGGTGGGATGAAATAGTCTTTCCAATATTGGCTATCTGCATTCTTGCCACTAAGAGTATGTGAGATCACTTTTATAAAATGGCTAGCAAAACAGCATTGGGCATTACTATTTTTTATGGTATTCACCATGTGGGATAGGTTGTTTATGTTCTAAATCCCATGTGTGGCATAGTATGGGAACAAGTTCAGCTGCATATCTTAAAAGATAACAATGCAGGACTGAGACAGTTGTGTTTCTAGACAGGAAAGAGGGGAAGACATATAGGTGATCACTTAGGGAGCCAAAAAGTCAGGGGCTCAAACAGGGCTACAGGGGGTGCCAATTTAGCCGCTAGCCCTGCACAGCCTTGCATACATCTGTGAATTTGGGCACAAGAATGATCCCATATACAGAGATGTATGCAGAAGCTTCTGGTCTTTTTGTTCTTTTGACTGGAATGCCTTTGCAGAGCACACACAACATGACCAAATGTCCGAGTCACAGCAACATTATCAAGACTCTGGAAAGAAAAAGAAGCAGCCTGAGAAATTTAAAAGGAGTTGTCCAATTTCACCAAATAAATGTTATTGTTCATATAATGAAAAGTTATACAATATTCCAATATACTTTCTGCATCAATTCCTCATAGTTTTCTAGATCTCTGCTTACTGTCATTCATTGTTTATGTCCAGTGGATAAAAAAAAAAAAAATCAGTCCATGGTCATATGATGGACACAGGTGCACAGCTTGCAGATGTCTGAATACTGTGCTGTGTGCATCACATGACCATGGACTGATTTTTTTTTTTTTTATCCACTGGACATAAACAATGAATGACAGCAAGCAGATACAGAAAGTGTATTGGAAAATTGTACAACTTTTCATCATGCAAACAATAACATTTATTTGCGGAAAATGGACAATCCTTTGTGTATGATATTATATTCTGGGTGTAATTCTCAGTATCTGCTTGTATTCTATATATGGATACTGCACAGTACCACTTCTCTTGTCCTATATTTTTGGGTAATTTTTTTAGTTTTTTCTCATACTTAGAATGAGTCTGTATTTATTGTGATTGATGGAGTCTGGTCTGAGGATCAGTCCTGATTTTGGGGTCTAACCTAGGGTTTCGCAGGTAAAACTGTATATCTGCCAGGAAAATGATGCAGCCATCAATTTAAATGCTGCATATCCAATGCTGCAATGTGTGAACTCTGCTTCAAGACCCATAGCATGTCAAATAATACAATCAAGCAGAGGCGGCTACAATATTCTGTGAAATTGTGTCAGAGAACTTGGGCTATGGCTCTGATGGGAGCATATGAGGGGCACTTAGTGTTGCATGGTGCCCTAATAATGATGTATTATAAGCCATAAGAGTGCATATAAAAAAAAAAAAAAAATTCTGTGCATGTGTTTCTCGGCCTCTCCTCGATTAAATCATAATCACTTACCATGTTAGTGACTACACATCTCAGAAATGTCTCCACTATTATTGACCCAGTGACCATTCTGAAAGGATTTTATGGTGCAAAAGGGATGGTGGAGATGCAATTCACTTAATTTACCTAGGGCACCAAAATGCCTTGTCCCAGCCCTGGCTATAATATTTTGGCTTGTGAGCAAAGTTTATACTTTTATAAGTTCTATATGGGTTTCTATAACCTGCATTTCTTCTATGTATTCTGATCATACAGAATATTATGGATATATTTTAACATTCAAAATCCAGTAACATTATAAATACTTTTGACATCTACTATTTACTCTGAATATAACCATTTCTATTCTAGGGTTTGTGAAATGCTGCAGACCAAATGCCGTTATATCAGTGAAAGGCTATCATTTGTTCTCACCATGTGAACATTGGCTATGAAATGTTCACTTGCTTTTTAGTGGAAGAGGTCCAAAAGGGACAGTGAATTGTGATTCCACTGTCCACAGGCATGCCAGGAATGCTCACATTGCCTGCTGACTCAGAACAGATTAGAGAGAATGGTGCTGCCAGGTCATGTGCAAACATACTATTTTAAGGGAATCAGATCCTCACAGTGAGAAAGTAAATCTTTACTTGCCATCATTCAGTTAGTGTATGCCTATAACACCATATATTACAAATATGTATGCGTCATTGCCTTATGTACTGTTAGACACAATATTGACATATATGAAGATACCACTGCAAATTCACCTATAGAATGAATTTAAAAAGAAAAAAAAAAAAATTCATACCTAATACATCTCACCTTTGTACACGATAAGTTATGGGTGTCTGAAAAATGCAAAAAAATTATTTTAGTCACCATATTCTAAGTTTTGTATTTTTGTAAAGTTATTAAAACATAAAAATTATATACACTTGGCATTGATGTGATCCTGCTGACCAAAAGAATATAAGGAACATATCATTTTACAACAGTAAATGCCATAAAAACAGAACACACAAGAAAATGGTGCAAGTTCAGTTTCTCTCCAATTCTTTAATAAATGTATTTATTTCTTTCCACTCCTTTTAGTACCCTTGTATAGCCATACTCACCATGCAGTCTTTAACCACTAAATATTTCTTCAGCTTTAATGACATTGCCATTCTTCCTTACAGTATCACAAAACATCTTCTTTAAGAGATACCTCTTGATGACTTCTCGTGGCTCACTCTTCAGACTCTTTGGCAAATGTCCTAGACTATTAGGAAGTGGTTTCATATCCTGCTATTTGAGATACCCTGTTCAAGTAGACACAGTTAAGGACACCCACCACAATCTAAACTACCCACTCATTTTCCAAGTTACCTCGAGGTGTGAACTATGCAGCTCAGAGACTCTTCACAGGATGAGCAAAAGCCACAGACCCATGTTAATGTTTTTAGGAGATTATTCTTCTAGGACTAAAAAATATTAACAGATGTTAAAAGCTCACTAAAATTCATCTAGAAGTGGACAGATAAGTGATTGCTGCAGCTCAATTTAAATGGGGGTGTCGGACCCTCAGTGGTCAGACACACCTGAAAGTTATGGCGAAATGCCCCAAGAGTAAAACAAGTTTCTATTTTAGCTACCTAGTAGTTTGTCAATGGACAGATGGCAAGCAATGAATTACTGGAAAGTGATCATAGCTAAAACAATTCCAAAACTAACATGTTCGGGAATTGCTACTCAAGCAAGTGTTCATTAATATTTGATTTTTAGTCTTTAAATAAATTCAGTATAAATCTTTTATTTATAGTCTATAGCTACTATAGAAAACTATAGTTCAAACACTTTGGAACATCCCCCAAAAAAAACCACAGGTATGAACAATATATACAGCAAATTATGGATCCATTTTACCCTTATATATTAGCTGTAGGAATACTTTCTCTTTTAAAGAAGTCTGCAAGCTTCAGAAAACAAATGCTGAGTAACAGACCATGGTCAGCAGGTATTTATCATTACAAGTTGCCCAACTATAGTTGCAGGTAACTATATACAATGATCTATCATTTGCATTTGCCGAGGAACCATTGTATAGTAAAATTTCTGGAAATTTCTAGTAACTATCATTTCTTAGTATTAAAAGTAGAGTTAATATCTATATATAAATATATCTTTCATTCTCACAGCTGTAGGGGCCAGTCCAGACTACACAAGCAGTTACACTGAGGTTTACTTTAAGTAACATAGGTTTATGAAGGTATTTAACATATAAAAATCCGCTTATATTAATGTCTTCCCGCTACAGCCATTTTTAGTTTTTGAGTTTCATTTTTTTTTTTATTCCGCACCTTTCAAAGCCATTTAAGGCTACGGCTCCACGTTGCGGAAACGCAGCTTTTTTTTGTTGCAGATTTTGCTGCAGGTTTTTTGAGCCAAAGCTAGGAGTGGGTTTAGCAGCAGGTAGAAGTATAAGAATTTCCTACACACGTGGACAAAATTGTTGGTACCCCTCGTTTAATGAAAGAAAAACCCACAATGGTCACAGAAATAACTTGAATCTGAAAAAAGTAATATATAAAAATTCTATGAAAATGAACAAATGAAAGTCAGACATTGCTTTTCAACCATGCTTCAACAGAATTTTTAAAAAAAAGAAAACTCATGAAACAGGCCTGGACAGAAATGAAGGTACCCCTGAAAATAATGTGACCAAAGGGACATGTTAAATCAAGGTGTGTCCACTAATTAGCATCACAGGTGTCTACAATCTTTTAATCAGTCAGTGGGCCTGTATATAGGGCTACAGATACTGACTGTGCTGTTTGGTGACATGGTGAGTACCACACTCAACATGGACCAGAGAAAGAGAAGGAAATAGTTTTCTCAGGAGCTTAAAAAGAAAATTATAGACAAGCATGTTAAAGGTAAAGGTTATAAGACCATCTCCAAGCAGTTTCATGTTCTTGTGACTACAGCTGCACATATTATTCAGAAATTAAAATCCATGGGACTGTAGCCAACCCCCCTGGACGTGGCCGCAGGAAGAAAATGGATGACAAATCAAAGAGAAGGATAATACGAATGGTAACAAAATCCCAGAAAAACTTCTAAAGAGATTAAAGGTGAACTTCAAGCTCAAGGAACATCAGTGTCCGATCAAATCGTCCGTCGTTGTTTGAGCCAAAGTGGAGACGATCAAGGAGGACACCATTGTTGAAAACAAATCATAAAAAAGCCAGACTGGAATTTGCCAAACTACATGTTGAAAAGCCACAAAGCTTCTGGGAGAATGTCCTATGGACAGATGAGACAAAAATTTAAATTTTTGGCAAGGCACATCACTATGTTTATAGACGGAAAAACGAAGCATATCTTGAAAAGAATACTGTCCCTACTGTGAAACATGGGGGAGGCTCTGTTATGTTCTGGGGCTGCTTTGCTGCATCTGGCACAGGGTGTCTTGAATCTGTGCAGGGTACAATGAATCTCAAGACTATCAAGGGATTCTAGAGAGAAATGTGCTGCCCAGTGTCAGAAAGCTTGGTCTCAGTCGCAGGTCATGGGTCTTGCAACAGGATAATGACCCAAAACACACAGCTAAAAACACCCAAGAATGGCTAAGAGGAAAACATTGGACTATTCTGAAGTGGCCTTCTATGAGCCCTGACCTAAATCCTATTCAGCATCTTTGGAAGGAGCTGAAACATGCCATCTGGAAAAGGCACCCTTCAAACCCGAGACAACTGGAGCAGTTTCCTCATGAGGAGTGGGCCAAAATACCTGTTGAGAGGTGCAGAAGTCTCATTGACAGGTACAGGAATCGTTTGATTCTAAGTTAAGGGTACCATCATTTCTGTCCAGGCCTGTTTCAGTTTTTTTTTTTAAAATTCTGTTGAAGCATGGTTGAAAAGCAATGTCTGAATTTCATTTGTTTATTTTCTTAGAATTTTTATATATTACTAGCAGAAAGACCCGGCTTCACACGGGTATATTTCATTTTTTGTTTGTGTAGTGACCCCATAAGAATTGGCCAGTTTTGCACTTGACATCCAGTATGGCAGTCCAGTATAGGTATAGTCTATTTATGACTGTGTTGCTATGGAATCCTGGTAAATGAAATGTGAATTTAAATTGGCTGATGCACGTGATATGACTGAATATTTAAGGACCTGAGAACTGATATTGACTCATACAGGTCATAAATAGCTTGGTTGCTATGGAAACCTGGTGTAAAGCTGTGTGTATGTCAAGACTGAAGAACCTGTGATTTTCCATTGGTCCATAAGCATCATGTGATCATGTGTATCTCAGTTTGGATATCAGTGAAAGACCTGCGATGGTTTTTATGGAAAACCTGGAGTAAAGCTGTGTATATGTGATCTTGTGTAACAGTGTCATCCACAGCGCCTTGCCCTTTAAAACTGACCTACAGCAGTGAAGAAAAATGGCTGGGTTGTTATGGAAACCTGGAGTGCAGCTGTGTGCATGTGGCTGACAATGCCTTGTCAGATTGGAGACAGGCTTGGGTCTGCTGGGTTGTTTCAGCAGCTCACTGTTGTCTGTGACTTACCTTGTCAGATTAGAGACAGGCTTGGGTCTGCTGAGCGTTTTCATTAGCTCAAGCAGCACCATGCGCTTTGCTGCAGGGGGCATGAGTAGTTTAAAAACGTTTCAATTTATAAGAATGCTGACATCCATTATGGCAGTCCAGTCAGTGGCATAAATACCGGGTAGCAGTGCCACAGGGCCCGGGACATTAGGGGTCCCGGCGGGCCCCTGATGTTTTTTTTTTTTTTTTTAATAGGCTGTTACCTGCTGGTGTAACACCAGCAGGTAACGGGCCCTATTTACTTACCGATCCCGGCTCTTGCTCATGGCTGTGTGAGCAGGAGCGGGGATCAGTAAGTAAGGCCTGCGGGCCGTGAACCCCAGAAACATTGCTATCATTATACTTTGGGGTTTTTTCAGCAGGCTTCGGGGATCCTTGGTGACGTCCCAGATGTCGGTGGGCGAGTCCGACGTCATTATGCGCCGCGATGCATGCCTGGCTCACGTGACATCTGGTCCAACATTGAAGAGGTAGTGGGGCGTGCGCATAATACTATATGAAGGAGCCACTATGATACTGTGTGCAGGGGCCACTATGGGACAGAATACTGTGTGCAGGGGCCACTATGGGGCATAATAGTGTGTCAAATGTTTGCCTTGGGGCCCAGCCATTGCTAGTTACGCCACTGAGTCCAGTATAGGTACAGTCTATTTATGGCTGTGTTGTTATGGAAACCTGGTAAATTAACTGTGAACCTATATTGGCTGATACACGTGATATGACTGAATATTTAAGGACCTACGAACTGCTATTGACTAATATAGGTCATAAATAGCTTGGTTGCTATGGAAACCTGTGTGTCTGAGGAGAGTAAGCGCCTGTGAGCTCTTATTGGCTGATAAGGGGCATGTGACCGTGTGTATGGCAGTTGGAATATGAGTAAAAGACTTGCAGGTTTGTATAAGCTAATATTGGTCATTTTTTGTGAATACTGTATCTCAGGAACGGTTCATCCAAGAGAGCTGAGACCAAGTCTATAATATTCCCGGACACCTGATGTACATGTGTGCCAAATTTAGTGAGGATCGGTCCAGTCGTTTGGTCGCGTATAAAGAACAGACAGACAGACACTCATTTTTATATATATAAGAGATTACTTTTGTCAGATTCAAGTTATTTCTGTGACCATTGTGGGTTTTTCTTTAATTAAACGAGGGGTACCAACAATTTGTCCACGTGTGTATATAATTTCCCATTCTTTTTGTAGCCATTCTTGGCTTTGGCTCAAAAAACGCAGCAAAATCTGCAACAAAAAAAGCGGCTTTTCTGCAACGGGGGGCTGTAGCCTAAGTCAACAATCTAAGGATAGGACATCAATATTAGAAAGTGAATAACTCCTTTACCTAAGCAGAAAAATCACTACTTTGACAAAAAAAAAATAAACTAAACTAAAATGCAAATATAAAATAGTAATAACATACCAAAACTGAGTCAGTCTTTAAAATCAATTCTTTAGTTATAGGCTTTTATATTGAATGGAGTTATCCCTGTGGCAACGAAAAACTATTTAGTTTTATAAGTCTGTTAAAACTATTTAAAAAGTAATAAGTAAATGTTAGTTTTTTTTGTTTTTTTTAAAAATACATCACCCCCCAAAGGACTAGCTAAAGTTATTACTAAAACTGTTGGGAACTGTGAAATAAAATTGTTTTGGGCACTGGTGTCATATTTGGGCATTCACACTAAAGCAACACATTATTTAAAAGAAAATATGTCATCAGGAAATGGCTTAATGGTTCAATAAATGTTTGTTAAACACATTTTAAGAATGGTGATTAATTTTTTTTCCTATTTAAAAAAGTGAAAACCTTGCAGTTTTTACTTTGGCCACTGAATCTTACTAACACTTCCCGACACTTTCCTAGCATCTCAATATCATTACAATGATAAGGCAGCGCCTCAATATGGGCATTATCACCTTTCATCCCCCCCTCTTCACAAGTAACAGGGCATGCCCACACTCTACTATAGACGTCAATAACATTCATGAAATGGTCTAAAATAAAAAACTGCTTTTAATGCCCAGAGCAAGTGATAAAACTGAGCTGTAATTGGTTGGTATGGGCAAGACAGTGGGGTAGGTCCATTAAAAAAAAACAAAAAAACGGTCTAACAACCTAAGTCTTCAAGACTACAGGCTCTTATGGTTCATGTGGCTGCTGTAATGCACATCTCTGACTGCAACTAACAGTATGCAAGATGGCTGCTGCCATAATCATGTACAGAAAATATATTTCTTAAAAGATAAATTTGTTTCTAAATTTAGAATAAAAAAAAAAAATAGTGATTTTCTTACCTCTAGCTCAAAAACTACAAGTAATTGGTCGTTTTTGGCAACTTACTGAATGGACAGTTTAAAATCTATAAAAATGTAGTCAGCCTGGAAATATATTGGGTCTTATCCCTGCCAGAGCAACAGAATTGCCCTCATGGATGCCAACCAAAACAAATCAAAAGTGTATTTATACTCTACCTTTTCAATTATTTGTTAGTTTTTTTTGTATTACATTAACAGATTGGATTTTGAGCCAGAATTTAGGCAAATCGCAATATACTCCATATTTATGAATGTCTATATGACAGATTCATAAATATCTCAAACTATGAATGGGATTTGTAGTTTTAGACAGTGCAAAAACCAACACTATTGATAAATATTACCCACTGTGTTATTGCGAGTTTGTTTACAAGCTAGTGGTCTATTTCAAATAAAATATTCTATTTTTTATTACTGTTATATACAATAAAAAAAAACGCACTCAAATCCACACACTAATTTCTATTTTTTTTCAAAGGACATACAAATTTGGTAATTTTGCTAAAAATTCTATCCTATCGTTTGAGCACCATGCGCACAACATTTTTGAATGGGTTGGATTCCTACCACTATCTAGAACAGGGGTCTGCAACCCCCGACACGCATGCCAAGAGTGGCACGCAAGGCTTATTTACCTGGCATGGCAGCCCGGCAGTTTTGATCGGACCAAACATGGCCAAAATGAAACTGCTATTATACTGTGGGGTCTCTTCAGACCCCAGAGTATAATAAGCGGAGCCCTCGGGAGATGATCAAACATAAAATACAAAATGTTAACACCTTCCCTGCGTTCTGCGGCAGCTCTGTGCTCTGCAGGCGCTTCTGCAGGGCCTGAGGGGTCATGTCCGGCGTCATTACGCATAATGATGCAACATGACCCCTGAGACCCAATCAGCGGTTGCTAACTACAGGCAGAAGCGACCGAAGAGAACAGAGCCGTGCGGAGCGCAAGGAAGGTGAGTTAACATTGTTTTATTGTTTGTCACCTCTCTTGGCCCTCCATTTATTATACTCTTGGGTTTGAAGAGACCCCACAGTATAATTATAGCTAGTGAGTGGTGAAAATTGGACTATTATAAAAAGTTAGAATATTATACCGTGTGCAGGGGCCACTATGGGGCATAATACCGTGTGCAGGGACCTCTATGGGATATTATACTGTATACAGGGGCCACTATGGGACATACCGTGTACAGGGGCCACCATGCGACATAATACCGTGTGCAGGTGCTGCTATGAGAGATAATACCGTGTGCAGGAGCCGCTATGGGACATAATACCGTGTGCAGGGGCACTATGGGACATTATTCTGTATAACGGTGTATTTTCTGTATTAAGGATGTGTTTTTGCACAGAAAACTCAGGAATTTTTTTTTTTTTTGCAAAAATGTGCCATATGAATGCAGTTTTACATCGAAGTAAAAGTTCCAGTAGCCTAAGAATATAGCTGTATCCAGATACATAGTGTGTTTCCACCATAAGGATGCCGCCATACCGTGCTCCTGGACACATACATTTACCACTAATTGGGGGCTGCACATGGACTTTCATTGCTTCTAATTGGAAAGTACAGGAGCGTCCCAGGAAATAGTAGTAAACGCATGCGTCCTAAAACATCTGGTGGCAGCACTTCTGTGTTATGGTTTCTGGTATATGACTTTAGTTTAGGGGTCGTCAGACTTACAATTATTGACCGGCATTCTGAGTACCTCATCTTTGATTTTTTTTAAATAAAATTGGCATACCGAACTAAAAAGGTTGCCTACCCCTGATCTAGAATGTCAAATGACTGACTAGATTTGGTCCTCCACATTTTTCACCCATTGAAAGGTCCCTAGGCAGTGTACCTTTAAAAATTTTTAAATGAAGTCTAAAGCATTTTTCTAAAAGGCTATACCACAACTATAAGCATCCACTTTTCAGCTCCAAAGTTGCCTAAAAAAAAAAAAATTTAATTAGTGATGAAATTTGGTGGATGGATAGAGAAAAAAAAAAATAAAAAAGTGCCCCTACATCTTAGATGGCTGTAGACCAAATGCAGGTTTGGAATACAGCTGTTCCTCCAGACTCCACCATATGTGTGCTCTACTTCATTCCATATAGGGAGGGGATAATACAATACCTCTGGTAGCGGAAACTTTTCTTTTGTGAAAACATGAGTGGGCATGTTGAAATCCAACAAACTTGACCCTTCTGTCAGTTTCTGCCATTGGTGAAAAGTAAGGATGTCCCCAACACATTCGATGGTCACCTCAGTCTCACTAAAATTGGTGTTTGCAGTCCACTTCGATCATGTGTATGGCCACCTTAATGGAAGCTATTTTACTAATTTCCATGAGATTGGCTTCCATTTTTGGCTAACAATCTGCATCTTTTTGATATGAACAACTCCCAATTTTGCACTTTACCACCAGTATAGCTAGCTGTATGGACCCTTATATTTTCAAAAAAATGGATAAACAGCTATTTCATACTTTATTTATAAATTACTAACAATTTCCACAGAACTGTACAGTGATACTTGTTTGGGTCGCATAAACTTAAAAGCCTAAGCTGCCTAGAACAGTCTTCTAAAGCAAGATTTTGACAATATAGTAACAATACAAGGTTTTGTACAAATATTCATAAGCAGATTTAATGTGTCTTGTTAGGAAAATGCAATTCAGGTTAAGCATGTATGAAAATATATGAAAGAACACACTATTATATCTTTTCCAGACCAAGCTACAAAAATAAAGTTCTACACAGTCGGGTAATATAGGAATCCTACATATGATAAAGTGAGCTCTTCATTTCCATAATAGCAAATAGGTAAAAAAAAAAAAAAGGTAAAAGCCCAAACTAGTATTACAAATATAAAAGTGCTGTCACATTGTAACAGTATATCTAAAAGTTATATAACAAATACCATCTCTCTTCCATAACACATGCTGATGGGAAACGGTGTTAGAACATTCACAACTATACATAAGATCTATATGCAAGACTCTTCATACTAAATTATACAAAGCAATGTGAATAATAAATATTTAAAAAAGTGACTAATCCTTGAATTTCCTTAAATTATAAAAAAACAAAAAAAACAGACTATTCTAAAGAAAGTCTCTACAGTAAATGAAACCTAAGATGCATTATCTAACAACAGTCTTCCATCTTTAAAGTTATCAAAAAGGTTTGTCTTAAAATATTTCTCTTCGAAACATTTATCATTGGTGTTTTTGTATTTGTGTGGCATAGTATGTAGCAGTTTCATAAAATCCTAC
This sequence comes from Leptodactylus fallax, assembly GCA_947044405.1. Lineage (NCBI taxonomy): Eukaryota > Metazoa > Chordata > Amphibia > Anura > Leptodactylidae > Leptodactylus > Leptodactylus fallax. Next base: position 1,973,295 of record CAMRHE010000104.1, on the reverse strand, counting down.
AAATCGTTATGACTTTTTTCCTGGTCCCACTTCCTGTACTTCCTTGTTTGGTCCGATACAGGAAGGAAGCTCTCCCCTGGTGATGTGCTTGAATCGGGCTGTTTGACCGACTTGTTCATTAGCCAAGTCAACCCACTCTCCATCATGCTTGAGACAATGAAGGGGGCTGACTTGGCTATTGTACTGGGCCAGACAGCCAGGCCCTGTCATCATATTAACACTACAGATAACATTTCCAGTGTTAAAATGAAAGTGGAATTTGGACCAGAAGAGGGGGATGAATTAGGACCATCAGAGCAGATTAGAATAACGAACATTAGAAAAAAATTTTTTTGTTTTTCATTTAAGTCAACAAAACTTTAGAGGAGTTGTCTAGTGTCAGAATAAAAGTAAAAAAAAAAGAAAAAAAAAAAAATGTCAACTGGTGCAGTCATAGGGTCACCCATAGCAGTATATGCAGCCTTACTATAAATTAATATGCCTCAGATTACAGAGAGGCATAATGATATTTTCATACTGAATCTGAAAGTAAAATAGAATATATATATGCCAGATTCATATGATTTCTAGGATATATCTACTGTATATCCTATAACTTGTATTTAATCATTGCCTGTTTTTATAGTATGGATGCTATGTGTAGCAAAGGAGTGTTTGGATTGGTTGACATTTTCTCTCTCTTTTTCATTGACACCCCAATGTATGCAGAGACAGTAATCTGTGTGCCTACTCTATGGGGGGAATTTATTAAGAGTTTTTTTAGGCCAGTCTTAATTCCCCAATAGGTACAAGACA